>OZ038401.1:32416396-32555896 GCA_964036045.1 Eutreptiella sp. 'Long Island Sound 2002' | reverse complement strand
GGCCCATGGCTCGGGCTATATGGGCCTGGCAGCCACTACGTGGGTACCCATGGGTGCTCAAGTACCCGTATTGTCACTAAATCATCACCCAAACTCATCCCAGGGGCGACAGAAGGGTTTCCGAAAAAGTCAAATTTTGGAAATCTTGCAGGTGTCACTAAACAGCCTTATCCGGCGCGAAAACGGTTAAGTCCTCACTAGCAAGGGCCCATAGGGAGGGGGCGACCGGGGGTACCTGGAGTTCGGACCCGGGACCCGCGCCATGGGTTAGGGGGTCCATGTACAAGAAAAAAGGTGCCCTGAACCTGGGTCCAAATCCACACACAGCACCCAGAATACGCAAAGAAGTTTTGATCCCCCCCCCGACACCCCCCCACCCCCACCCCCCCAAAAAGGGGTACCTGGGTACGGGGGGCTAAAGGGGTCAAAACCGAAAAATTCATTGGGGGATCATTTTCTCTCCTAAAATGATGACTTTACAAGGGGTTGGACATCCGGTACCATACCTTGGGGTATCGTACGCGAATGACCCCAAAAATGGGGGGTATATGGCGTACGCACCTATCTAACAACCCTCTTCGAGGTGATTTAGACGACACTGGGCAACTGGTTGAAGAGGGATGGACGCATACTTCACGCCCAACAAACCATACATCACAGGTACTAACCGCAATCTCACACCCAATAACCCATACCTCACAGCAAACACCCTCCTTCACAAACAGTGACCACGCAGTAACCCATACCGTACACCCAGGACACCCCTTACCTTACACGCACAACACATCACACCCATTAATCTCACACCCCATAGCCCCTAGCTCGCTTCCAATGACCAATACCTCACATCCATTGACGCATAGCTTACACCGAAGGGCCCTTACTTCACCCAAAATAACTCATACTTTGCACCCAATGACCCACACCCAATGCATCACACCTCAAACCCACTGACCCATACCTTACACCCAGAAAGAAAAATCCATACCAAACAAACACCACACCACTTGACCCACATCTTACATCCAGAAACAAAAATACATACCTATTATACACCACACCAGTTGTCCCTTTGTCTAAATTTTAAATTACTTTTGGTTGATTCTGTGAGCAACAGTATGGAATGGTCCCCTTGTTTCGTGCTCAAATATCACATTTGCGATGTTGTAGGTCATTATCATGCTCATGACATCAAGCCATTCCAGGCTGCAAAAGGTTGTGTGGAATTGTAAATGGTGTCCAATAGCCTGAAAAACATTCCAATGTGTCATTCATCGATCAAAATGAACATATTTCGTGCAACACGCTTGCGAAATATGGTTGAATTGGCCTCCAATTTTCGAGAAACAACCCCAATGCCGGACTGGAGTGGCTGCATTGTTAAACAGATGAAACACTCGAGGCCTATATTGATGTGACAGCGTCATAAAATGTTGATTTCGGCTGCAACACCTCCGGAACCAAAACGATGCCTGCTAGCGCCCACAAGTGTGCAAGCCGATTTCTTGCCACAAATGATGATTTGTATGGACTGCAAGTAGTCGAAGGTTGTAAGGCTGCTTTGCAAAGGTCTGAGGGTTGCTGGAGATTGCTGAGGTTGTCCAGTATGAGAGGGTTGAGGAAGGTTGCAATAACCCTCTCCGACCGTGCCCCTGAATCTACACACTCTTGAGGGTCGAGGCACCAAACATGAGTAAGCCCCTGACTGCTGCTGCTCCTCGAAAATCATGTTCACCCTTAAGCCTTGAAAGGCATACAATGCGAATCAAACTCTGACACCTTCATGCACATAACATACTAGCTGTTGCCATTTGATTGTTTCGGATACTACTGGCGGCATACCTTTGACAGAAAGCCCGAACTCCTTAGGGAAAGTGCACTTGTCAGCCCCACCAGCATCCTTTGCAGTCTCTTCCCCCTCCTTGTGCTGCTGGTCCTGCCCGTTCTGTGGAGGTTCTACACTGCATGTCATCTCCGCAAACGACTGCAGCTCAGTGATACTGAAGACACTGGGGTCGAACTTAAAGACAGGCCGTTCGCTCTGGAGGGCAACAGGGGAAAGGGGACAGAGGACTGCAGAGAAAGAGGACCATGAGGGCAGGGGGTGGCAGAGGGAGGTCTGGTCTGCTTTGTTGCAGGTGGTCTCCTAAGTCGGGCTTTCACATCTGCGGCTGAAGTGTCGCAGGGTTGGGGTGCAGTCAGTGGTATCGCTCGTGGGACACAGAGAATTCCCCCAGCACCAACCCTCCAGAAGGACAACAACAGCACCATCAGAAAAAACGAGCACTTCCAGAAGGACAGCAGGATACCAGCCTCAAACTATTTTGAGAAATTGTCTGTCAAGCATTCTCCTCCCAAAACTTGAAGCTGTCTTTGCTCCCGCTGCTCCCCACCCTCAGCAGACATAGTGTCACGCAAGGGGTTGTTTAGTGTGCCACTCGGTCAAGCATTGCTTGTGTTGAAATACAACGATTGGCACTTTCTGAGTGTCTATTTTTCGCTGATGAGGATGTAGTTTACACCGCCACGCATGCAGAATTGGGATTGTTGTGTGCATGGCGCCCAAGTGCAGCTGCCCGCGTGTGATTGAGGATGTTTTATGGGGGTTGGTCGGGTGTGGACCTTCATGTGTACTGCATGCTGTCATCGTTTCCCCCCCCCCAATGTGCACGTCTTTAATGCCTGCTTGGTATGTGGGGGTGCCTAATTCCCCATGCTTGCTGCTGCGCCATGCCAGGGCCCCCAGCAATCTACTACAGCATACCTTGTGCCCATAAATGGCTATGCCTGGGTTCAGAAAAATGGAATGGTGGTATGTGAAATTCAGCATCCATAGACCCCCACACAAATCGTTTTGGGCCGCCAAATTTGGCAATTTATTGCTCAACAACACCTCCCCATCAGAATCAATTGATGTAAACACAAATTGCATCAAGTCCTTCTCAAATGGTGACAACATACTCAACGTCTCATCGCTCAAAACAAATAACCAGTCGCCACCATACAGACATGCTGACATTGTGGCTCCAGGTGATGCGTGTGTAGAGTGCATTGAAATCATGACCTCAATTGCTCATCTCGGCGGCGCTCCACGTGGGATAATGATGGTTGGTCACTTTCTGGGCCCATTTTTCTGTTTTGGACACACAACTACTTTTCTTTCTCATCCCAATGAATCAGTAGCGCTTCTACGGCCCTCTTTGGGTATCCCACAATCGGTGTGCCAGGATTGCTTGTATAGTTTTGATCTCCTTCGTGTAGAACATCATAGCACCATGCCTCTTGCCTGGGCCCACACCACGCACGTGCTGAAAAGACGGGTTTTATGCAGCATATGAATTTATATGCAATTTTGAGAACACTGAAAAATGTACGGTCGCTCTTTTGTGTGAGCGTGCACCGCACACTTTTAAAGTCACAGGAGCCAGCACATTGAAAGCGCTTTGATTTTCATGTGTTTTTGGCTAGTCTGGTGCACTTGCTGTGGTTTATAATATGTTTGATTCCGTATACAACAATTGGTGTATATTGGATGCTGAATTGTTAAGATTTTCTATGGGGCAGCTTTGGTGGACCAACCATTCTGAACAGGACATTGCAAACCCAAGAAAAGGGTGTGTTGAAGTGAAGCCAATAGTTAACCGGATGGGGTCTTTTTTCCCCTCCGTGTCCTCACTTTTCCGTCCGCAATATTTTCATCCGCGACTGTTTCGTCGGCGATATTTTCGTCCACGAGTTTCTCGTCCGAGACTTGTTCGTCCGCGAGTTGTGTCAATTACGCTCAAGCAAGTGAAACGGCTCCGGAGGTTCTGAGGTATCGGAAGCATAACAATTAGAAAGTATAAGTCGACACTGTTGCACCAGTCACCAGTCACCATGCAGACGATGGCAAAAAGAACTTCACCGTCCATCATCCCTCATCCCACCACAGCTGGATGGGTGGAGGCACCCGGCTCCCGCAGACATCATTCACCCCACCACTCTGGACCGATGACAGGGTAGCCCTGCAAGCCCTAGACAGCCACCCCGGACGAGGGTGGGATCGAACGGCCCGCGGTAGGTGGGAACCCCCAACCAAAGGAGGTGAAGTGAACGACCGCTGGTACACAAACTTATGTTCTGGCACTTGGGTATTCCCTTTTTCAATCAGATTGAGATTGTGGTTTGGATTGTGGTTTGGTTGGCCTTTCGCCATTTTCGCTAAGACTAAGTGTAGTATCTGTTCTTATCAGCTTAATCTCCAGGTTAACCTCACCCCTGGGCTGGTTGGTGACCGTGGGATACACCAGGTGTCCAGTATTTTGTTTTTTATGTGACGCGCATGTTGGTCAAACGAAAGATCAATGCCCTTGCAGGGCATTGGTCAAGGGCTCCTCCTTGATTGTGAGAAGCCAAGGGCCAGTGCCTGTCAGGATGGCGAAGCAAGGCCTTCGCGGCTGTGGGCGTATGTGGCTGGCGCACCCTTTGGCGCAGGGTCAGCTCGTGCCAAAGTCGCTGATGGCGTCGGTCAGCTGCACTCAAATCGTGCACCAAGAAAGAATGTGGATTGTGGCTGCATATCACGTACTGTTTTGGGGCCACACCCCATGAGAGAGTGTGGATTGCACCTTTGTATTCTCTACCGTGTCAGGGCCGCACATCCAGAGCGAGCGTAGTTTGCAGGTGCACATTCCCTGCTATGCCGCAGCGACACCCCAACACAAAATGCGTCAATTTGGCTGTGTATCCCATTCCATATTGGGGCCACACAGAAAAAAGGTACATGGTTTCTGGCCACACATTCCCTGCCATATTGAAAAAGAGAATGGATGGTGGCTTCCTTGTCACATGGGGCCACACAACACAGAGACCGTGGATAGTGGCTTTCTCTCCCCTGCACATCCAAAAAAGAGCGCAGATTGTGGCTACATGTCCCCTGCTGTATCAGGGCTTCACCCCACAAAAGCACGCAGATCATGCATACATATGACTGACTATATGGGGGCCACACCGCCAAAATGTGGTCCATTGTGGCCATCTTTCTTGTGCCGTCAATGCTCCTCAGGGTTGCATCAAAACAGCTTTGCTTGGGTGATAGCAAATGAAAGTAACCGGGTCCCGCTTCGTTCTCGATATCAAATGTAACCAAGTCCTTTGTTTTCCCCTGTGCTAACCCCATGTGGGAAAAACAACCAACCTCAATATTTTTTTTTGCTTTAACGTGGGTAAACTTTTTTCCTTTACCCTGGGTGACCAACAGAAATGTAACATAAAATTGTCATTCTCATGTGTACATCATTTTCTGGTTTTTTTTTCCCAGGGTCACAGCAAACAAAAAAAAACAGAGTGGGCTCTTGGTCCTTGGGGGGACCACGTGTGCTCCTTGTGATTCCGATTTTGACACTCGCCTCAGATAATGTGGGGTGTGTGGCAGAGATTTATAAGTTCCAGTATTGCGTCGTTTGCGTCTTTCGACATCATTGAAGCTGAAAATGTGGACGACAAGACCCTGCAATGTGTCTGGTGTGACCTGAGCCCAGCATATGTTTGTGGCTGTGCAGCTACAACAGTACTAGAGTAGCAGGAGCACCACTGCCGCCGCCGCCAACAACAACAACAACCACAATGACCACCACCAGCAGTACTAGCAGTACTCGCAGTACTCGCAGTGGCAACGTTCGGGTCCAATGAAAAATACCAGTCATTCCAGGTACCATTGAACCATGGTTTCTACCATTCTGCCCAACCTGGGCAACACCGAAAAAGCACAAAGAAGCCCACCAGCCTCGGAGGGGCTGCAAAACAAGGACTGGGTACTGGGTACTGGAAGCAATCAGCACTTGCTTGGGGATTGGTTCCCGAAATATGGGGTGGCGGGCTGTCAGCAGAGCATTGCCTCTATCAGTGGCATCCAAGATTTCCACAGCAAAGTCACGCCGGCACAACAACGGCACACAACCTTTGCCAGAAACAGCGCCAAAATCAGCCGCTGATGCTCCACCTCGGCATCGGCAAGGTTAAAACCCCCCAAGGCCCGTAACTTCTTGCACTTCAACCGCATCTTATCACACTGCGCTCGGATGCCGTTGACCTTTGCGAACCATGCATACCACAGGCGGTTGAAATTCCGGTTCTCGGCCCAGTAGAGCTTCCGCACGATGTCGTGCTTCAAATCTGTCGGCAGCAGAAACCACGACAAATCGCGCGCAATTCGCGCGCGTGCGCAGAGCTTCGGCCTGTGCGGAGCCCGCAGAAGGGCGCGCTGCGACGCCTCGTGCTCGTCCCAGTAATCCACGACGCTGGCGATCTGCTGTGCCCGCTGCCTAATTTTCTGTTTGGAAACACGGACCACCATCCGCAGTGCTTTGCAGTATTTCGCAATGTGCCTTGTCCCAAGGACTACCAGGCGCTGCGACTGCCACGCCTTGAGCATGCCGTGGAGAACGTCGACAGTGTCATCCGGGTGCACCTGAGACGTAATGGTAACGGGCCAGGGTGTCTTCCTCTCCAGCCCTCAAGAGCCCTCCGACAGTCTTCACAGCCGCTTCAACTTTTTTCAATACTGCACGACACAGGAAGCATTCAATGGCGTTCGGCAACCACTTAACGATTCTCGACAATCCACAATGTTTCCGAACGCCCCTGCGCAGCCCTCTGTGGTCCTCTGAGCCCACAGAAACCCTCAACAGCCCTCTGTAACCCTTCACAAACCCCTATGTCAAGGGGCTTGAGGCCATATTTATCTCCGAAGGTCGTATCGAAGGCCTCCGCCACTTGACTTTTCTCGTAGATATCACACAATTTACCATCGGCCATGAGCTCGAATTGCGGGAGGGCCCCCATGTGATGGAGCAATGTGGCAGGGTTCTGTACCATGGTGGGACAAGCTCTGCAACAGCAGAATGGGATGCAGGCACAGTGTCCCTGTATCGGCATGGACTAGGACCGACCTACCACTTGAAGCACAGAAAGAATGCTTCATACCAAAGTCCTGCTTCCACATTGATGCTTGGTATGGGCAAGTGCATTACTTGCGAGAAGTACTACCGGGTTGTTGTGGATGTCGTGAAGACTGGGGAGCAGAGGGCACGTGTCTATTCCTCCTCATCCTCTGGTCATGAGGAGGGGACCATCTGTGAGTTCCCCGCGTCACCCCAGAGGCTTTGCTGCATCAGCGTTATCAGGTGGTGGCTGTAAAATGGCAGAAACCAACACTTGAGGAACTGGGATGGGGGATGTGCACCAACTCAGACTGCAAAGCTGGTTTTCAATAACAGACAAACGTCCACCACTGTCCGCCGTATGACAAAACTAAATGCGCAGCTCAATGTTCAACATGTTCTCGCTAATTCAAGCTCATGCATGATATAGTTTGTACATTCATAGTGTTTTATTCATACCTTCATATGCGGTCTTCTTCTGATGTCGGTGACTCAAATCATAGGGGGAACCTTGGCACTGCGCGCTACTGTTAGACTAATCCCCCCAAAAGAGCCCTAGATACCCCTCCCAAACAGCATCAAAGTTAGGCCACCCAGACTACCTTAGCTCAAGACAGTTGCAAGCTGCCTTCCCTTCCCATAAGACATCATACAAAATGGAAAAGGCCATAAATGGTTGGAGGAGGTAAGATGGCGTGATTGGACCATCGCATGGCGTTCTATGGTTTTGGATCCCAGGAATCCTCCCTCCAATCAGCAAGGATGCAGTTGAAACATCTGCAGGAAGGTGCATGCTGTGTGATGGGCCCCTACTCCATTGGGGTCCATTTCTCAGGCCATGGCCAGGCATGCATATCACATGACTCTCATGGGCTGGTGTACTAAGGCAAGAGAGATGCTTACCTGAGATATGCAAGAAGGCCGCTCGACCTAGAAAAGAGAACATGCGGTGAAAACGAGCAAAAACATACGTAAAAAAATGTGAAAATAGGTGAAATCGGGTAAAACTCCAAATATGCCATACCCCAAATGCGGAAGAAGCATCAAAAAGCTGTTCTCAAACAACAATGATGCCCCTGGTATCACAAAGTATGGGTTTCTAGACAAAGTATGGGTTTCTAGTACGGCCGGATGCCCAAATAGTTGCACTGCGCGCACATTGTGCTAGGGGGCACCCCATCTACACTATGTGTACTACACTGCTGAGTGGGAGCATCAATCTTCTCTCTCGAATCCCTTCCCTTTCCTTCATGTGTCATGCAACAAACACCAAGTCAGATGCTACGTAGTTGCATGTCACCCGATATTAGAGGTGAGGGCTTACAACGCCGCCACAACGCCGCCTCTGTCCTTGGAGTTAGAAAATAGACATGAGGTATATTGCATGAGGTGTCCGTAGGAAGGGGACCATCTACAACCGCATGCCAAATCAGACAAATGGCTATGGCTCAATGGCCATGGATGATGCTGTTGGGCCGGCTAGTAGATGATACAAATGTAGTATATACCAAAGGTGACTCAACAAAAGAATCCGAAAATAGTGGCCACGGCCTCAGTAACTGACTCACATGCGGGTTGTATTGCCTCAAGCATAAAGCATTTCACTCCAGGATGCAAGAGCAATTTGTATTGCAATGACATTGCGGTCAATTTCTCATTTATCTTAGGATCTCATGCCCACATTATGGGCCCCTACACATGCCTGGCAAACACGTTTTGCCCCACAAGCATTGCAAATGGTGCAACACAGTGTAACCATGATACTGGTTTTGCTGTAGGGTGGGTGGTTTGGCATGTCACCCCCCTGTGTGACATGTAGTCCATCTGTGGTTTCTTTATGCGGCCTTGGACAGTCAGTGCGCCATTCATAATCCTTTTGGGCTTTGTAGTAGACCGCACATCGAACCTCTCATCATGCAGTGAGCACTGGGTTGTTTCCTTTCCATGTGTACTTCATCCTTGTACACTTTTCCTGGGCCGCTTTCCGATAAATAGCGAACGGTTTGCCAATGTAATTCTTTCCACTGCCCACTTTGGAGCCTTCAAATGGCCTGCTGTTTTGAACAATTGGTTGTAGAACTCTGCACACAACCGAGCAATGTGAGGGAAAGCATAGGGTAAAGAAATGGAAGTAATTGCAAATTGTTCAGTCAAGCCACCATTTACATTCACCTCATTTTTAATTACACTATGGTCTACGTTTCCCCTGTGACCCACTTTCACCATACCTGCCTGGAAAATTTCCCACAAACCTTGCGCTGGCATGATCTTATCCAAGCACCGTGTCCCCACATTATTATTCTTCTGACGTGGTTTTTGCCGTCACAAATGTAAGCTGACGTGGTTGTGTGCCAATTGCAAAGGGAAATAGGAGCGGAGAGATGGGATGGGTCTACGACAATTGTTTCCGCTCATACCAGCATTCTGTTTGACACTGCAACCCAATGCTGTTTATTTCAATGCATTTCAGCCATGGCGAATGTTTCTATTCCTGTCATGGCTTACATCCAGTCCACTGGTGAACATGTGCCTGCCACTATTATCAAGACAAGGTGCAGGGTTGAAAATGGCCTCTATTTGCAGCCCCTGATGCTCTCATGACCGGTGAGGCATCAAGAACATGCCGAATTTCGCCTGCACATTGTGCCCTCTGGTGGTGCACTCTTGTGAGGATGTTGGTCTGGGTGAGGTTTGGGCAGGTTTCTCGTAGATCCCTCGTTTGTCATGCCATGGGTATCATGCAAGCAGCGACTTGTCTCACTATCACCTCCTGTTACCGTTGTTTGCCCTGTATCACTATCCTGCATTGAAATATATTTGTATTTCAGATTTTTTTTTCCACTCTCAATGTCACCAATCATCAATGTCCTGTCCGTCCCCCTAGGCCTTGGAATGGTTTTTTTGTGAGGGGCCGTTCCTCACTTTGCTGCAGACAATAGACACCAGCCACGAAAGCAGCAATTTAGACCGCAATATTTGCTGCTACAGCAGCACCAGGTGCAATGGCTACAACAACCACAGCAGTGGCAGCAACGAAAGCAAGGGCGCACCATGCCACTGTAGCAACAAGTTTTGTGCAACACCATCCCTAGGAGCAACCATTACAGCCACAAAGGCAGTAGTAGCAGCAGCCACATGCAGACCCGTCTCTCAGTCAGATATGGGCCTATGAAGAGGACCTAGTCTCTTTGGGCTGTGTACATACCTGTGGACAACCAGTCTCCAAGTCTGCAAGCCCTCTTAATACCTCAATCCCCCCCCCAAGAGACCAAGCTCTTCATTTAGCAAGGTGCAGTGGTCACAGCAACAACGGCGTTGGTGGCAACAATCGCGGAAACAACCATAAATGCTAATGCACACTGGCAACAGTGGTAGCACCCACGACAGCAGCAGCCATAGCAACCACGACAGTACCCAACAGAGCTGCCGCACAGGAAGCAATGCACAAGGCTTTTCCTGATGGCGGATTCTGCAAAGGCTCAACACACTATTGGTGTTCTACAGTGCTTTCTTGTTTGTGGGATTTCAGCTTTTTGCAGTGAATGCCGTGTGGTCCAGCCAGCGCAGTGACCATTTCCTTTGGGGAGGGGTTGCCCCCCCTCCTTGAACACCCATGAAACACATCATCCCCATTTGGAGCTACATGAAAACATCCTGTGGTCACAGAGCCCAAAGCGGCCATTTGCTTAAGGTGGGGTCTACCCTGCGGGGGGGGGGGGGGTTGGGTGGGTGGGTATGAGGGCAAACAAGCGTTTATGAACCTAAAATGGACCTTTCATTTTCGCTCTCCATTCAAAATTCCATTTTTCCCTCGAGGAAAATTTTTGTGGGTTCTAGGGTGGGTGGGTCTGAAGAGAGGCCCCCTCCCCCCGTTGCGAAGCAAATGATTGGCCCATAGCCTCCTTTACTTGCCTGATAGCTTGAGCTGCAGTGATTCGTGATTGCACACTGTAAGTTAATGGAATGTCAGAACTTCAACCTCATGCCCACATCAAAATGGGAGACTCGTCCTCCAAGCCCAAGGACCACCGCGCCGCCGTGGCCACCAACGCGCGGTCCCCATGTGGGATCGCGTCCCACACCTCCTGAGTGTACATGGGAGGTGGGAGACTCCGGGGTGGCGTCGGGCGGCTGGTCTCGCAGTAGTCTCGCCCCCGGCAAAGGCCAGCGTGGATCCACGCAACCCCGTACGTGTCTTGCGTCCAGTAGCAGGGGCGCTGCCGCGTGTCGGAGGCGGCAACCACGCTGGGGTCCCACGGCAGCCCCTTGCGGTAGGGGTTCGGCGGCCCCTTGGAGATATTCCCCCCGCAGGTGCAGGGCAGCGTATGAACATACCTGTGCACCGTCTCGTCGTGGTTGTTGGTCCACGACATCCAGCGGCAGCCGTGGTTCGCAGCCGGGGCGGATGCGGGGCTCGCTGCATGCGATACGGCAGGTGCCATCGCCGACGGCAGGGACAATGGCGGCGCCGCGGCGCCCCCCCCCATGCGTCTGCCGCCCCGTGGCTAGGCGGGGGCTGCCCCCTGTGGCTGCTGCCGCTGCGCGAGATTCTCCTCCCGTAGACCCTGGAGCTCCGCTTGTAGAGCCGCCACCTGCCGCTGCAGTTGGGCAATGAGTTGCGCCTCTGGCGACAGCCGGGCTGGCGGCTGTGCGGCAACACCGCGTCCACGGGACGCCGCCCGTGCGCCGCGGACCGGCTGCGGCGGCTGGGCGCCGTCTGCTGCTGCGACGGCGTCGTGGGCGCCACGGGCTGGCGCCTGCGGGGCGCCTTGGTTGTTGTTGTTGTCGTTGTTAGCGTTGTTCAGAACCTGGGCCATGGCAGCCGCGATCGCGGCTCCCATAGCCTTCACCATGTTGTCGTCCATGTGCATGTCGGCAATTGAAGTACGTCAGCGCACAGTTGCGGAAACGCAGGCGCACGGCCGCGGAGCGCACGGCTCTGGCGCGCACTAAAACGCGAACGAAGGAGAGGAGTTGCGAGCCCCGGGCAATGGGTAGCCCTAGGCTCGCCCAGAAATGGACAGTCAGCAGGACCGCGCTGGCAGTCGGGGTGCGGCGCAGAGACGCGCGTGCGCACAGCCGTGTGGGGACGGGGCGGCACACGACGACGAGCGAGCACTGCGTGTGCCGCGCGCTGACGCGAGAGTATGGGGTAGGGCGTGGGTAGCCCTGGTCCCCGCGCGTGGAACCACAGGAGCTTGGCTCTCAGTGGGGTTGCCCTGCTACCACGTGGCGGGGGCCAAACAAAGCAGGTGTACTATCAACGAGGTTCAAGGCTTTTAATGTCCTGGCCGCTATTGCGACGGGAGGGTTAGAGGTTTGTACTATTAACGAGGGCAAGGGCCGATTAAAGTCCTGGACGCTGTGCGACGGGTTAGACGAGGGGGTTACGGGTTAGGGACTAGCTGCGCCGGCCCCCCCCGCCCCCCACCCACCCCTGGTGTCGCGGCGCGACAGAAGGACTGGGCGTCCGGGGTTAGGTGACCTCATGGCTGGCCCTACCATGCGCCAAGATCGGAGCCTTGCTGCCCCCGTGGTGCGCCGGAGCCGGCGCCCTCGTCCCTCATGTGGGAGACGTAATCCCCCCCGGTGGACCCTGGGGTCCCTCCGGTGCCGCCGCCCGCGGCTGCTCGGAGGGTAAGGGGCTGCTTGGCTCACCCTTCCCTATCACATCCCCCTCATGGCCGGCGGCCGCCTGAGTGGGGAGGGGGTGATTGTGATCCCCCTCACCCCATGACACCGCCGGTAGGGAGCCCGAATTCTGTGCGGGGAGGGGGGGTGATTGTGGTCCCCCTCCCCCCACAAGAGCACCTCGCGCGGGGATTCCCCTGCCTGTGAAAAAATTGGGCTGGCGGCTGCAGTAGCCGGCTGAGCCCCACACTGCGTGGGTAGGCCGGCAGTGTTGGCTGCCAACAAGGCCCCTCCATTCCCACCAGCGGCGGGCTGGGCCAAAGGCCCCCTCAACGAAGGCGGTGGCGCCGCCACGCCCCCCCTCCCTTGTCCCTGTGCTCTGGGTGGTCAGAGGGCTAGGGTCAGGGTAGCGGAAGGGAGGGGTTAAGCCCCACCCCTTGCCAAAATAGAGGGAAACTGTCCCACAGGGCGCCGCACAGGGCAGGCGACCTGGGGGAGGGTTAGCGCATAAATTGACAGGGGGACGGCTGAGCGTCCCCGTCTCCATTCCTCCTCAAGCACAGCACGGGGAGGGGGGGGCAATTAGCAACTCCCCCCCCTCCCGGAAATCTTGCAGCAGCAACTCTAGCACTGCTGCGTGTAGCTTAGCAATGCACCTACGGGTGCATGTCTCCTCTTCCTCCAGGGCATCCAAGGGGGCCGGAGGGCAGGCTGGGCCTACCAGGGCCGCGGACGTATGAACGCCCCCCACCGTCCCTCGGCTCCCCTGGTTGCTCAGGGGGATGGGGGCCTCCACCAGAGCGGTGGAGCCAGGGGGCACTACCCCTCCATCCCTTCCGAAGGACACCCCGTGTCGGGGAGGGGGGGGGGGGGGGTATGGAGCACCATACCCCGCCCCGCTTGCTGAAAAAAGGGCCACGCGGCTGCAACCAGGGAGGGGGGGGGCTGAGTGCCGTCGTCCCCCCTCCCGGAATTCAATGTTTGCGGCTGCCGGCCTTGCATCCGCCAGTTTTGCAGCCACCTTGGCTACAGCTGCTTCTGCCGCAACCGTCACGTCTGCAGCTGCAATGTTCTCAGCAGCCATTGCTTGCAGCCGCCTTGCCTGCATCCGCTTCCGCCGCAGCCACCGTGCCTGCAGCTACCATACTTGCAGCTGCTAGCTCTGCAGCGGCTTGTCTTGCAGCCGCCTTGGCTGCAGCTACTTCTGCCGCTGCTGCCACGTCTGCAGCTACCGCCTTTGTAGCTGCAATGTCTGCAGCCAATTTTGCAGACGCAATGGCTGCAGCTGCCAACGTTGCAGCTGCAATGTCTGCAGCTGCCAATTCTGCAGCTACCACGTCTGCAGCTGCCTCCGCCGCAACTGCCATGTCGACAGCTGCCATTTCTGCAGTTGCTATGTCTGCAGCTACTAATTCTGCAGTTGCCATGTCTGCAGCGGCCAATTCTTCAACTGCAATCGCAGCAACTACCAATTCTGCAGCTGCAATGTCTGCAGCTGCCGCTTTTGCAGCTACTCCGTCTGCTCCTGCCTCCGCCGCAGCTGCTATGCTCGCAGCTGCCAATTCTGCGGTTGCCATGTCTGCAGTTGCCATGTCCACTGCTGCTAGTTCCGCTTGAGCGCTAGGGGATGTGTTCCCACCAACACTCCGCACCCCTTTTGGGTCTAGCAGACCACAGGGCTCATCCGCCCATTGGCCCACCGGTCCCCAAAGCCCCAGTGGATCCCCCCCGAGGGCTGAAGGCAGCCATACCTCGATAATTCGGCCTCCCGCTCGCTCAACAGACCACGGGGCTCATCCGCCCACTGGCCCACCGGTCCCCAAAGCCCCAGTGGATCCCCCCCGAGGGCTGAAGGCAGCCATACCTCGCTAATTCGGCCTCCCGCTCGCTCAACAGACCACGGGGCTCATCCGCCCATTGGCCCACCGGTCCCCAAAGCCACAGTGAATCCCCCCCCAGGGCTAAAGGCAGCCATACCTCGATACCTCAGCCTCCCGCTCGCTGAGGCCTGGACAGTATAGCTCTCCGACCACTGCGGTTGCCCCTGAGACTCCTGCGACTCCGGCTACTGCCGCCTGCCGCAGCCTCTTGCGGGCCTTCGCCTGTTGCCTCCGTCCCGGCATTCGCTACTGCGGCTGCGTTGGCAGCGCCGCGGCCAACGCTCGTGGGAGCTCCGGCCACTCCTCAATGTCGTCGCAATCCTCCATGGCCATGCTGGCTGCTGCCCCTGCCACGGGCCGGCTAACATACAGCGCGTCGCCGCCCGTGTCCCCTTCGGGCAGGGCCGCACATGGGGGCGATGCCATCGGCAGCACTGCGGCCAGCGTGGGCTCCGTGGTCCCCACAGGTGCCTAAGCCGCCTCACGAATGGCCGCCAGCAGCATATGGTGCTGCCCCATGATGGCTGCCACAAGGGCCACCTCTAGGTCTCCCGCCTCGTTGAGCACCGCCCTGCTGCGGACGACGTTGACCACCATGTCGATGAGGGTGGTTGCTGCAATTGACTGAAGGTTTGCCCCATGTGCTGAAAGCGCCGCCACCATCATCGGGGGCGCTGTTGTTGAGGATGTTGGCCACGGCGGCGGCGGCGGCCTCGACGGTGGCCACAAGCGCTTGTACATCCAACCCGCATTCGGCGCGGGCTGCCGGCGCTGGCGGAGCGCGTCCCGCCGCAACGGGCGGGGGCAGAGGCATGGGGGCCCCTCAAAGCGCGGCTAAGGGCTGTGGGTAGCCGCCAGCCAATGGGACCACCAGAATGCGTCTTCGGTGGGTAAGCCCCTCAGCACGACAAGCAACGCATAAAAGGGGTGTACTATTAACGAGGGCAAAGGCCGATTAAAGTCCTGGACACTGTGCAACGGGTTAAGCAAGGGGGTTATGGTTCAAGGACCAGTTTCGCCGGCCACCCCCGCCCCCCGCCCACCCTTGGTGTCGCGGCGCGACGGAAGGACTGAGTGCCCTGGGTCAGGTGTCTGCCCCCTCCGCCCTCCCACGGCCCCGTCGCGGGCTCCCAGAGCGCCTTGTGGGTGCCAGCGCAGCGCCCAAGCCCTGCGTGGCCACCTCCCCATTGTCGCCATCGCTGCCCCCCCCCCTTGGGGGAGGGGGGCAGGGCACACACAGTCCCCCCATCCCGGCTAGCGTGCGCTATCGCGCACCCCCCGCCGCTGGCACCAGTTGAGGGTGCCCCTCGTGGTGCCTGGAGCAGCAGTGCCGCACCCCCCAGTGCCCCCTGCACGACTTGCACGCGGGGGCCTTGTGCGCGTCGCACAGGGTCTGCATGGGGCATCGCTGCCCCACCCTCCTCGTCCTGGCCCAGTGCGCCGGTGGTGGCAGGTGCGGCTGGGGGTCACCGCTGCCGGTCCCCTGTGGCGCGGCACCGTTCGGCGCCGAGGCCCCAACGCCCGCGTCTCGCGCCAGTTGCACCTCCGCGGCCTCCTGTGGGGGCAAAGGTGAGGGTAAGGGGGGGGCGGAGGCTGGTGCCTCCCTCATCGTGCTGCTTGCTCCCCCTCCCCCCCCTTCTCCTGCTCGGCGTGGTTGGGGGAGGGGGGAGCCGGGTGGTGCACGGGACGCCGTCAGCGCGTGCGATATCGCGGAAAAAACGTCGCTAAGTGGGCGTGCAGCCCCGGGCTCCGCCGTCGAGGGCAACGCTGCCACCGGGGGCGCCAGTGCTGGTAGAAGGGAGTGGGGGCTTTGCAGCTACCCACCCGGCCCCATCAGTCCCGAGCCACTCAGGCTCTCCGCCCGCACCGGTCGCCCCCCCCCCCCCAGGGCTCCAACGGGCCGTCGGGGTGCCCGCTGGATCCCTCGGGGGGGGGGGGGGGGGCGATCCGCACCACGGCAGGGTGCTCTGCACCTGGCGGCGCCATGCTAGCGGGCTGGGCGAGCAGCAGTCCGGCCGCTAGCGGCGGTCCGCCGCTGCCGGTACCGGCGCCACGCAAGGGCGCTTGGCTGGCAGCTCTGGTGGCGGCTCCAGCGGCACTAGCAACACTTGCAGGGCCCTTGACGAGGCTGCTATCCCCGCCACTACCATAGGGCGTCCCTCGTGACCCCGCACGCAGCAGTGCGCGACCCCCCGCCGCGCCAGCCGGCAATGCTCGCCTTGCGGCTTTGAATGGACGGGGCACAGGTGGCACGGTGCTGGCTTGACGTCCGCTGCCGGTGGTGGGCGCGGCCGGGCCATCCCCACCCTCGGGCGCTGCGCGCGCACAATCTCGTACGGGCGTGCTGGGGCCCACCTCCCGGGCGCCGTGGCAAGTACCCCGCAAGCAAGTAGTCCTTGCAGCCGCCCATGGGGTCGACAGCCGGCGCGTCCAGAGCTGTTGCATGTGCTGCTGCATGGCGGGCCGGCATGCAAACACCGGCCGCTCTGTACGCCCCATGCTGCGGAAGCCCCCTAGGGGCACGAGAGAGGCGCACATCCAGCGGAAGTTTCCCTCCAGTAGGGTCCCGCCGGTGAGTAGGGGCTGCAGCAGGTTGACCGCCTCCCGAAGCACGCGCGCCCGCTCCCGTAGCGACAACACTTGCCGGGCGTGGCGATGGCCCGGCCTGGCTGGGAGCGCCCGGTTGCTGTGGGACTCAAAGTCCAGGGCCAGCTACTATTAATGAGGGTTGAAGGCTTTTAATGTCCCGGCCGCTCTTGCGACGGGAGGGTTAAGGGTTAGTGTACTATTAAGGGCTGATTAAAGTCCTGGGTGTTGTGTGTACTATTAACGAGGGAGACCCATGTGTGGCGGTAGTGCAACTAGTATACTTAGCCCGGCACCAGGGCGGGGCTGTGCATATACTCGTTATTGCGCCTTTCCACGGAGTTAGAACCTCTGTGGTATAGAGGGATCATGTGACTTCCGAAGATGCGCGCCCGTGGCCCTTGGAAAACAAGGCCGTCACCACCACCGTGCCTTCATCCATCTCCATCCCCTGCGGTCGCCGAGCCGGAGGGGAGGCGGGGATCGGGGATTTGGGTCTCCGTCGCTTGGGGGCTGGCGGTGTAGGGGGTATGTGCGGTGAGCGTGGATGCATCCGCGAGTGTGCTGGGGCTGCAGACTGCAGCCGGGGCCGTTCATTGGCGCCTGCTGGGGCTGGCGCTGTCCTGTTGCCCAAACATTTGTGCGGGGTATTTACCTTGTAGTGTCCTCTTTGGCAGCAATGCCGTAGCCCCTATTGCTTAAGGGTGCAGCGCGGGTAGCCCGTGCGCCTGGCAGACCTTGGACAGTGGTCTGCGGTCCACATACCCTGGTGCGTGGTGGCCTTTGGCGCAGCATGTCGCTGCCGACAGGCGGAGTCGTTTACATGTGACGCATGCACAGGCTACCCGGTCGACCCCGGTGCGCGTTTGCATGTGACTTTGTAGGGGGCCCGGGCGACTTTGCCCCCCCTCCCCCATGATGGGGTCGAAATCCCCCGCGAAATTTGCTGTACCCGCCCCGCCCCTTAGCGCAAAGGGAGGATGAGGGCATAAGTCCGGTGTTCAGGCTACCCGTGAGTGCACGCTGCAGGCGTGCTTCTTCGACTTCTTGAACTGACCGCCGGTGGCGATACACGTATAGCCTGTGCGGGTTGGTGCGTGTGTGCGTGCGTAGGGTCCATGTAGACTCGCAATCGGAAGACAGATGCTGGATGTGTTTATGCATGGCGCCGTGGCAAGCAAAATACGGGTGTCAATTGAGACCTGCCACAGGCGGGCCGTCCAGCGGCACCGCGCGCGTGATGACTTTGGCGGGGTGGAGAGAGCCCGTTTTGACCAACTTCTGTAGTGTGCATAGCGCCAAGCGTAGAACCTTGGCCCTCTCTTGCAGTGGTAGTGTGTGTCCCTGGAATTTGGCCTCGGGGGCCGCTGACAGGGTACGCTCAGCGTATTCTTCAAAGTCTAACGCAAGTTCAATGAAGGACACTGTGTCCGTGTCATCCGTCCACTGAAGTGCGCGCAGCTAGGCCAGTAGGTCAGCCAGAAAGGGCTTTTCCCATGGCCAGGTGCTGTGGGGTTGTGCAGGCAGACCGGGCGCGTTGGGGGGGGGGGGGCATGGGGCCCACCAGCTGATGATAAGGGTATGCGCTACGCGTCTGTGGACACACGGTAGGAAAAATTTTGGGCGCCTGTTGGTCCTGTAATTTGTGTGCGGCCAATACCGACACAAACATGACATGGAGGGCCTGTATGAAAGGGAGGTTGTGGCGAAAGGGAGGTTGTGCCGTTCCACCTGCCGATTCACTGGTGGTTCGATTTCTAGTAGGAGCCCACTGATTTTTAGGCACGGGCCATCTGTCAAAAGGTGGCAGGTCTGGGACAAGGCGTGGGCATTGACAAGGTGCGGATCACGGCCCGCGGCCCGATCTGTGCATTCCTAGAGGATGTGCAGCTCTGTTTCATCTGCCTGTTGGCAGTAAGGGCCACACTGGAAGGTGATCATGTCCCGCTGGTGTGCCCTGACTGCCGTTCAGAGACCTCCTGCCAACAGGGTACGTATCAGTGAGTGTTCCTGTTCTGACAGGAAAGACGCAATGCTGGCGCAGACCAGTCTCCTGTTTGTGTTGTAGTGCATGCCCGCAAACTGCCGCGGCTGCTTGTGTGTGTGTGTGTGTGTGTGCGTGGACACATCTGACTTGTTGCAAGAAGATTTGTCCAACCTTGACGACCTTCAACCCTTGACAAACGTGCACAAACCTTTACACCGTTAACACCCTCAATAACTCCGAGCAAGCGTCATTCTCCCAGCGTGCCAACATGAGCTACACACAACAACAGCATGGTTGTGTTAGTATTCACTGCATGCCTTGGAATCAAACAAATCAAGAGTCCTAAGAGCTCTATGTCCCATTATGCAATGAAAAAAAATCTGAAACGATCCTAAAAGGAGTCAACATCCCTTAAGTTGTGACATTCCTCAACACCCCGAGTGACTGTAAAGAACGCACAACGACATTCAAGGGTCCTGCAAAACCCTCCGTATCGGACCTCACCACTTGAGACACCGGCTGCCTGTAAGCAGTGGGAACCATGGCTGAGACCACCTCTCTGGCACCCGAAATTACTCTGAAAGCAACCCCACGACCTTGTGACACCTTAAGTTACACACTAACACAGCCCTCTGACACGATGACACCCTCAATTACCCTGAAACAACCCTCCAGCCGAAATTGCCCCATAATAACGCTACCTGCACACCACCAACCCACATCAAATACTCCCGTGCCTGGTTGAGCTGAAGGTTGCGTTGCAATGTTATTGCCATCATCGGATACACATCTACCATGCTTGCTTCTTTTTGCCAACATCACCAATCTTAGCTAGCACAGATACATAGATTGATTCCGCTACTTGGCTTTCCACTCCGGTCGCAAACAAACCGACCACCAAATGCTCAAAGCCTTCTTGTTTGAGTCAGCATAGTACAGGGCTTGAGCCCATTGGTCATCCCTTTGACTCTCGAGATCGAAAAGATTGAGAAAGGGACAGAGGGGCAGGGGGTGCGGACAGGTACAGGGCCAAAGGCAGAGGGGCGGCCGCGACTGCTGTGCCCTTGTTGTGGTCCGTCGTTGTTGGTATTGTTCCACGTGTTGGTCAGTAAATGCCAGCACCGTAAGGGGTCTAGTTGGGCAAAAGAATGACGAGTGCTGGAAAAAAGCGTATCATTCATTGTTCCCTAATGTAGGTACACCCAACAGAAAAACAGCTATCCTCCATCCCTCTGCTTGACAATATCCCTCTCATCACGCACTACCTTGCAGCCGGATTGTTGGTTCTCGAAATCGGTATGCCATGCAACACTGATGCGACATTTCACATGCTTAGGAGACGACACCAGCAAGCAACAATCTTTGACTGTGACATAGTGTCATGGCTCTGTCTCCTCTGCCTCCAAACCCTAGGGGGCTTGACTGAACATAGTGACAGTGTGGATTTGTGGTTGTTTGCCTGCGGTCTAGGCACCGGAAAAGGGACCTTGGCACCATGTGAAAAGGTGAAAAGGCACAATGTGAAAAGAATTCCAAGGCAAGCAGGGGCAGTTTTTGTGTCTGGGTAACAAAAAGACAAAGAACCTGTCTTGTATGTCCCGAAGCCAATTCTAATTTTGACAGAATCTGACAGAATTTGACAGCATGCCCAAGAAGCAAAGAATTATCTCAACACTGCATTCAGCCCTTTCATGAGGTCGCAAAATGACGAGTTTTCGTCCTCTAGGGTGCACAAGGGGTACAATCTCTATCAACCCTCTCCGGGGCTCCCTCCCCATCCAACTACTGTGCACAAGGGCAGGTGCCTTGTAAGGTCCTAGACGCTCTTTGCGAAGAGATAGTCAGGGGATCAGCGAGTTAGGGATGGCTGGGTGCCTACATCCCCCTCCCCTGTGCCTGTTATGCAAACTGAACATATGCAACAGTTCAAAGTCTGCTATTCTCGTACCCAGAAAAATTTTACCATTTGGGTTGCGCAAGCGGTCGCCAAACCGGCAAACCAGCCCCATGCTCCACTGCCTCCGCCTCATCAGCCGGTGCCACACCTGCCATCCCACCCCGCTTCTTCTAACAACCTCTCTTCGAGGTGATTTCATCCATGTGTCGCATGTTGCATGTGGGTATGTTCGTGCAAGGATTCCCCACTATCATGAGGGGGGGCTTGTACCCATTTCTGATCCAATTCTTTGCTTCCTTGTCGGCCAGGCTGTCTCGCGCCATGGCCAAATGCGCGATTGTTCTTGCTGGCGGGCAATTTTCCTGCCCAACAGGTGCAATGCACCATACACACAGCGGAAAGAGATGGTAGAGGTAGCGGAATGGGCAGCTTGGGGTCGGGGGTCATGCTTTGTCGGTCATGCATGCTTACATCGTCACACACCTTTGTGCCTATCTTGCGCATGCATCAGCATGCAGAGTTACAATGCCAATTCACGCTTTGGGGCAGTGCCCCCAGTGAAAAGATGGGCTGTTTGGCTTTGCATTTTGCTGTTGGGTGTTTGGGATTTCACATCTATTTACGTGCCCGGCAAAGAGCACGGCGCTCCCATGGCTCCCTAAATCATACTGATCGTTGTGGTCAAGCAATGTGCTTTGCAACATTTTCTCCGTTCTGCGGCCTCTCGCAAGGGAGGCAGGAGAAAGGTGTGTGTGTGTGTGTGTGCACGCATGTATGACGATATCTTTGAAACATCAGCATGGCGTTCGCAACATACATCACCACTCACAGTCGTGTGTGGTTGTGTGCCGATGGTGCTGCTATCATAGGGCAATGGCTGAGATGTTACCCTCCCCCTTGAAATCTCCCCCCATAGCGCGCGACGGTCTCCCCCTCAGGGGGGGGGGGGTGACGGTTGCCAAATGATGGTCTCCCCCCTGGGGGGGGGGAGATTGCAAGGGAATTTCAAGGCAAACTGCGGTACCCTCCACTGATGCAAGCAAACAGAACACAAGTGAAGCAACCTTTGCATTGATGCTCTGCCAACGTGATTCATGTGACACGGATGTTATTGGGGGGCCAGCCTGTTTGGGGACTGGGTTTGCTCTTGTACACCCTGTACACCACCTTTGGAGAGAGAATATCACAGAATACACACAGGTGACTGATTCGAAGTAATCGGAAAGCAATGCAATGCAAGAACGCGTGTGTGACAGATGGGGAACACAAACCACCGCATAGATATTGCCTAGCATAACAGTGAAGTGACGGTCTTCCCCCCTCCCCGGGGGGGAGATTGCAAGGGGGGGGGGAGATTTAATGGGGGGGGTATGCCCACAGGAAACGCAGGTGGGTGCATGCATGGGTCCCTGCACGGGCGCCAAGCACACTCCTTGGAGCCCAACTGAGGCCTCAGGGCGCCAAGGCGAAGACCCTCCAAGAGCAAAGGCTCCACCATCAGGCCAAGAGGCCAGGCAAGCCTGGAGCCACCCTCAACAGACCAGCACCACCAGGGCAAACAGGCCAACATGGGAAGGGGCTAGCACATGTGCGAACCCCGCGACAAGTTTAAGGCTTAATTCAGGGTGAGGTTCAGAGCCGGGGCCTCCACACCTACATCACCGGCCCCTGTGATCCATTGCTTGACCGACAGTCCCTGTGTGTGGGCTCAATGGGCAAAGTGCCAGCCCTTGTGCTGCGGCGTAGTGGGCCATTGTTGTGCTGGTGGCCACTGTCCTTCAGTGCACAGGGGTCATCATCACACTACTGGCACAACACCAATGGCCGAGTGGACATAAAGGCATATGAACCACAAACTGACCCAGAAACTGCTTGTTGTGATAGACTGGCTCTTGGTGCCACTTTTTCTGGCACGAGTATTTGACCTTGAAGAGCTGCACATGCTCAAAAGGGGCCACGGGAATGGGCGCTCTAGCTGCGGGCTTGGCTGCAAGCTTGGCTGCACTCTTGGTTGAGGGTTTGGCACGAGGTTTGGCAGCTTTGGGAGCGGGCTGAGAAGCAGGTTTGGTAGGGGGCTCCAACCCCTGTGTCAAGGAATTTGCCTCAAGAACATCATGCATGAAATACGCGAGAAATTTGAAGTACATAGCAATGCACCAATAATACTACCTTGTCCAACGAGCAAACACACGGGAGGTTTGGCTGCACTCTTGGTTGAGGGTTTGGCACGAGGTTTGGCATCTTTGCTGGGCAGCAGGTTTGGCAGGGGGCTCCAACCCCTGTGGCAAGGAGTTTGCCTTCAGCACATCATGCATGAAATGCGCAAGAAATTTGAAGGACACAGCAATGCACTAATACTACTACCTTGTCCAACTAGCAAATATACAAGGAAGCTGAATGTCCAACCTTCTAAATAAATCTGGAAAACGGTAAGTGACAGTTCCCTGGCAAAAGCAAAAGCAATATTCACATTTGAATCTGAGGTGTGCAGGTGTTGTCGCTTTCTATGTCAAAAAAGTTGTAGAGGTAGGAACTATGGTACTACCCCCCCCCCCTTGAATAGTGTGCATAAGTGGAGCACTTTGTGACCTGCTTGTGGCCCCTTTGAACAGTAGGCGCCCTTGAATAGTAACTGGGAGGCCATGAAATACGGGCCAGCAGATGAACCATGGCGCTGTGTGCTGAAGCATGTCGGCAAGCAGAGCAACAATGGCCCGATGTGCCGAATTACATGGCTCCTGGGCCTTGGTGCACAAGGCCATTGCTGAACTGCTGGCCCCTGTGCCTCAGCGCACAGGGCCATCGTCAGACTGCTGGCCCCCGTGTGGCCCCTGTGGCCACTGCAGGGGGCAGTAGGCAGTGGATTTCCTTCAATGTACTGCCTCACCGCAGGGCCTTCAGTATACTGCCTCTCTGTGTGTGTGTGTGTGTGTGTGCAAATCATGCAAATCACTGCCAGATTCACCTCCCAAGTTCCTGCACATGCATGCTGCGACTTCAAGTGTACATTCTGAGTTCTTCCAGTGGGTTTGTAATGCCTGCCCCCCCCCGTCTTGCAAATTGACTCACAGTTTCAGTGGCCTGCAGGACATCTTGGCTGTAGGTTGCACTTTGGTTGCTCAGCCCCACAGCAAATACTGTGAAGCAAGTTTGTGTCGCAGAAAAGGGAGTGTGTATGTGTGCACTCGCGTGCACGGAATGGCTTTTTGTGTACAGTGTGAAAATTGATAGGGTTGAGGGGCTGAGAGTGTGGTGTGCAACAGGACTCAGGCAGGATTGTAGAAGTTTGGAGGACAAGTGGTCGTGCATACAACTACAGCTCCAACGCAGTCCCTCTGCACTGCAGCATCGTGGTCATGACCATTGTGGTTGCCAGTTGGCTCATGGTGTTGCCACTGAGCTTCAACCCCTCCAGAGAAGCATTACCCTGAAGCGCCTTCACGAATGCGAAGGCTCCAGTGTCACCCACGTGCGCAACCGAAAGGTCCAACTGACGAAGCGCGCCATTTTCTCCCAGCGCCTCTGCCAGTGCCACCGCGCCCTCGTCCCCCACGTTGTTGCCGGCAAGAACCACGTTTTGAACCACGGCGTTGCGCTGGAGCGTCTGTGCAAGAACTTTCACCGCCGCTGGCCCAAAGCGGTTCTGCCCGAGGTCAATGGAGCGGATCGAGCTGTTGACCGCCAGGGCATGGAAGAGCGCAATGGCCCCCATATCGTCCACGTCATTGAATTTCAAGTCAACCACCTAACAATCAGTGACACGGGCCATGACCAGGCCGGGAGCATACGATCGGAAGGAAAGAGGCACGACAAATGTATGTTTGTGTGTGTGACATGGAGTGGTCTTTGGGGGTATGCAGTAAAAGAAAACGAGGACGTTAGCAACAAAGCACGGTGAAAGTCTTCATTAGTGTTAACAGAAGGCTGATCGAGACAAGTATCAAGCAAGGGGGGACAAAGTGAATGACCCAAGTAACAGAAAAAATTGTCCCCCAAATAACGTTTTCATTGTAAACTTAAGTACCCCCCCCCCCAAAAGATAAGCAGAAAGTGTTGCGACCCTCAAAAGTTTTTTGGTTTCATAAAAGACAACCAAAACAATGGCCATTGCTATGAGGGGCAAACAGGTGCCTGAAATTGAAGCCAATGAGACATTAGGTGGGTGAGGTCTGCCTTGGACTTGTTGCCAATTGTTCAGCTTGCCGTTAGTCCCACAATATCCATCCAAATGCATACAGGACCTATGATGTCAGCAATTCCACCTCAACATTGGTTCCACATTGCTGTTGGGTCACCCTACATGCCACAGCCCCATTGTGTTGCCCATGCTGGATGTACCCCCTCCAAGAAAATATCTACCGGGGCACTCTGCTTTGTTTTGAGTTCCCGATCCAAAATTTGGGGAACCTCTTGACCCAACAAGTAGCCCTCAAGAGCCACTTTTTTGTAATATACCATGATTGCACAGCAATTTGGCGTGTATAACCCCGAATTGAAGCCCCAAACTCACTCGTGGAGCCCGCACCATAATCACAAAGCGCCCTCTGATTTGCACCTTTTGGGCCAAACATTGCAGTTTCTACCCAGAAGTGCACCAACCTCCAATCCCCCCCGGCCACAAGACGGAACAAATGAGAATAATTGAACCACTAGCTTGGGTTCCTCAAAGAAGCTTGTTCCTCTAACCAAACAATGTCGAGGAGAAGGCCGGGTGCAGAGACAACATAGAATTGATGCAATGAGCATGAAAATAATGATTAAAAATGAGCAAGCACAACTCCTCCGTCATGCATTAGAGGTAGGAAAAAAACAGACACTCAGAAATTCCTTGTGGTAGGTGACCTCACTATGGCGCCATTCACTAGCATGTGTTTTAGGAATCA
This sequence comes from Eutreptiella sp. 'Long Island Sound 2002', assembly GCA_964036045.1. NCBI lineage: Eukaryota > Euglenozoa > Euglenophyceae > Eutreptiales > Eutreptiaceae > Eutreptiella > Eutreptiella sp. 'Long Island Sound 2002'. The sequence goes on along the minus strand of OZ038401.1, from coordinate 32,530,112 downwards.
TGGTGGAGTTGATGTTGTAAATGTGCACCTCTTGCATGTGCACACAATACAAAGCAAGTAGAGGTTTGGCAACGATAACTTGAACAAAGCGTTCCAAGAGACTTGTGACTGGGTGCTTTTGGTCAGTATGGGTTCCGGAAAAAGGGAAAAATGTGTCGGCAAAGAATTATTCGCACGCCGGCCAAAAATGCGGTTTAGCTTCCAAACTGGTGGCAAATACCCCCTTTTTACGAGATGCTCCATGCGACTGGAGGGGACCGGACATGCATGCAACACAAGGGTCTAAATATCCTTGAGGTGATACTTGTGCATCACATCTGGTTTAAGTAGGACAGTAAGTAGCCCCCTTGGCGAACGGAAAGGGCCGCACCCTTAGCTCCGAGTTACCTAGATGCGCGCACAATGCCACGTGCAAGGTGCAAGAGGGACAGGGCTTCACTGCTTGCCCAAGGTCCTCCCCATCAAGTTGCATTGGGCATCTTGTAAAAAAGGGGTAAACGCCACCAATTCTGAGAAACTTTGGGTCGCAAAATGGGTGCCGGAAAATGGGAAAATTGTGCCGGCTAAGAATTACTAAATAAAGCACGTTGAGGACAAACAGTGATGGGCAAAAAGCTACAGCAAAGGCAAACACAAATTGCTATGAACACTAGATATGACGTTGTCTTTACCCCAACCACCAATGCATGCATCATTGCAAACTTATGGGCCACTTTGGTGACCACTGGCTAGGTCATTTGTCTAGTACTGTTTTTGTTGGCATGCTTCGGCTTGTAAGAGGCCGTTCAACAAGTGGAGTTGTTGAAAAAAAACATTGATTTTGCGGTGCTTGGGTATGCGGCAATACCAACACAGCATTGCTAGTGCCAAGGCCCACCAGTGGGCATTGCGTGAAAGTTGTGCCGAAAGACATGCTTGGGATGGCAAGCACTTTTGGCATTTGATTGTGACATTTGTCACACGTCTTTGACATGCAATGTTATGTTCTGCTATGTTATGCTATGTAAACATATGTGCATTGAAAAAGTTATTTAATCTCGTTCCATTGTGTTGACGAGCCACGGAAACCCCAATTCAAAGCTGCGTGCAAACAATACATAACAAAAGTCACAGACGGCTCGTAATCCCTTTGCACGCTACTTGTGTTGGTTTCATGCCAAAATGGTTCCAAATTGCCCAGATGATTTGGTGTAGCCACGAACAATCCGTGACACTTGTTGCAAAAATTTTTGTTCAAAATGTGGTGACACATGGAAGCAAAGGTGGACGGGTACTTCATGAAGGCTTCTTTAAAGAAATTTTTTTTGGAGGCCCAAGTGCGACATGCAAACAAAGTTATATGTACCAACCAAAGATGGGAACTCCCATGACACTACGCGCAAGCACGGCGAGAAACGGTGCAAAAGAACAACCGCTCATAGAGGCATCAATGGGCTGAGAGTCGAAAGAGAGATCGTGCAAATTCCATCGACCTACCCCCGCCCATCGCCTTTCATTGTTCCAGAGTCTCACCAAACCACAGACAGGCCCCCCGCCCACCTATGTGCCCGGCACACAGAAATGCAAGAAATACACAAATGACACGTCACCACCACACCTGTAGCACAGGGTTCACACGAAAGACTCCTGCTAGCCCCATAGCACCCATGTTGCCCACGTGGTTGGCCTCCGCGTCCAATAGTTGCAGTGACCGATTGAGGCGTAGTCCATCCGTGATCCCAAGAAATCCCATATCCCCAAGACCATTCCCTGTGATGTTTAGCTCCCACAAAGCATTATTCTCCCTTAGGGCAGCCCCGAGGGCCTCTGCTCCTTCTTGGCCGATTTGGTTCCCGGCGACGTTTAATGCACGGAGCGTGGTGGACACCCGCAAAGTGTCTGAGAGCGCTTTGACGCCCTTTGTTGACACTTCGTTAGCCTCTAAGTCGAGTCGCCGTATGCATGTATTTTTTTTCAAAGCCTCCGCCAAGGCTACGCCACCCACAACGCCAACATGATTGTTGGCTAGTTGTAGGTCTTGTAGCTTGTGATTCACGTGCAAGGCGAAGGCCGTGGCAAGTGCCCCGCAGTCGCCGACACAGTTGCCTTCCACATCCAAGGTGGTCACCGTTGGGTTGGCCCGTAGCGCCTCTGCCAAAACTTGAAGGCTCAAGTCACACAAATTATTGTGACGAAGTAGTAGCTTGTGCAAAGTTTCGGACTTGTGCACGACGTCAACAAGGGACAACATTGATTCATAACCCAATCCCATGCCACCCAAGTCAAGTGCGACAGAAGGGAAGCAACACGTGCAAGCCACGAAGTTCCTTAGTGAGGCGAGACTTCGACCGGGTGGTGCAAGTACAACGGGCGGTACGGTTGAGAAATAAGATTTAAGGAGGCCAACCAACTCGCGCTGCACCATCCGTAGTGCAAGTAAGGAAGCACGGGAGAGGAAGGCAAAGATAGTATGCCCAATGTCAGGAAAAAATCCCGCCATGCGAATAACACTCATGCGTGCCATGTTTTCGCTGTGAACAAAATTGGTGCCCAAACCTGGCGCCCTTATGTGACCAAGTATCCGTCAACTTGTGCAAAATGTGGTCCAAGTTGGGTATCTCAAATAGGATTTAAACTTTTCGTGAAAATTGAGGATTTCAGGTGAAAAGTAATGTGAAGTTTTCGTGAAAATTTCAATTTTTTTGAAAATTATGAAAATTACGAAATTTATGGTCCCTGTGGGAAGGGGGGCTCTGTAGCAGCATAGCACTAAATCCTTGCGCCATAACCAAGCCCTTGAAGACATTAATGGACACATGACGATTAGAATGGCGAAGTCCACAAACAATGTGATGGGTGACAATCTAATTCCTACAGGCAGTCTCGACAGCTCACAGCTCTTTAGGCAACGTTACTCAGGTAACACCGGACCCTGACCCCTTACCCCCCCCTCTCCGTGTTACTCAAAAATGGGCGGCAGCAAAGCAAAAATACCTGGCACCGGGTAAAACTGTGTTACTCAAGGGTTGCTCGGACCTCCCACTCCCCCCTATGTTACCCCCGTAACATAAGGTACCGTGAAACATTCCCTAGCTGGTACGCCAAATTCAGTTGCACGATGCAATGCGCACGGCAGGCAGCAAAAGAATCCTCCGCCCCTGATACTGTCTTGGGAGTAACACCATCACCCCTGTACTCCACCACGGTGAAGTGTCCCCATGTGCTCAAGTTCTTGTTTTTCATGTTGTTTATGAAAAAAAGAAGGAACGGCACATTTTCACTGAAATTTTCATTTGAAAGATAAGCTTAAATTTCATTAAAAATTTCATTGAAAATTTCGCTTGAAAATTTCGCGTGAAAATTTCGTTCGAATCCTAACCTCAAATGTTGCTTTTTGATGCGCCTCACATTTCCCGACCCAAACCAGAGAGATTGGGGTTGCAATTCTTGCACTCACCCGCACAAATCCATTGTGAGAGCTACCCGAGCTCATCGAAAAGGTTTTGTTCGTGCAATGAAGGATACCGCGGCAAGCCGATTTAAAAACTCGATGTTGTGTTGTTCGAAAGCATGGAATAGAAACCATCTCAGAGCCTGGGGTCCAATTTCAAAGTGTATTGATGACATGTGCATTATTACTTGTGCACAGTAGACATCACGTTCCCCACCATTGAGCGCATAAAAAGTTGGGTGTATTGCGTGGAAGGGCCCATTTTTTGAGCCTTGGAGCGTTGGAGTATTTCCGTGGTTGCATGGTTCGTGGGGCAAGAATTACCACAGGAGTCGACTTTACACGATGGAAAGCATGCAACACTAATTCGTGTCTGGCGCCCCCCCGCCAAAAGGTCTATTTTCAAATGCACCTGCAGCAGCAAATGCCGTACGGATTAGAGCATGCGACCGCACAACTCGTCATCTGCGTGTGCAGCACCAGGGATCGTTGAATGGCAAAGTGAGCGTGTTTCACAATGCGGCTGGGAATTACTGAATCGTACTGAATATTCATTTCCGCCCCGTTTCGCATCCCCTCAAACCGTTTGATTTTTACAGACTTCGACGCAAAAATGGGTGGAAAGAAATCCAGCAAGACCGCACCTTACGGCTACCCAGGCTACCCATATGGCGGCTCTCCATACGGCTCTCCATCTCCATACGGCTCTCCATACGGCGGCCACCCCAGCTATGGTTACCCTGCCCAGCCCACTTACCCTGCCCAGCCCACCGGCTATGGCTACCCTGCCCAGCCCACCGGCTATGGCTACCCTGCTAGCTACGGCACTCCTTCCACCTACTCCACTCCCACCTACGCCGCTCCTGCCACTTCCTACGCCCCTGCCTACTCTGCGCCTATGACCCAGGCCTACTCCGCCCCCGCCTACTCCGCCCCCGCCTACTCCGCCCCCACCTACACCTCTGGCTACGCCGCCCCCGCCATGACCCAGGCCGCCGCCTACACTGCCCCCACCTACACCGCCCCTGCCGCCTACTCGGCCCCTGTCACCGCCCCTGTCACCGCTGCTGCCTACAGCGCCCCCACCTACACCTCTGGCTATGCCGCCCCTGTCACCGCCCCCACCTACACCTCTGGCTATGCCGCCCCTGTCACCGCCCCCACCTACACCTCTGGCTACTCCGCCCCTGTCACCGCCGCTGCCTACAGCGCACCCACCTACAACAACTACGCTGCCGACTACAGCTCCTATGGTGCGGCTTACACCACCCCAATCACCACCGACTACAGCGCCTACACCGGTTCCTACGCCGCCGCCACCCCAGTGGCCACTGATTACAGCGCCTACACCACCGCTGGATACACTCCTTCCACCTACGCGCCGGCTTCGTACGGCACCACCTACGGAACCACGACTGCCGCCACGGCCACTCCGATCGCTACCGTCAGCGAGGCCGCAGCCATCACCTCTGATGCCGTCAGGTCTCCGCCTCTCACTGTTGATCTTTGTTATCGGCGTCGGACGCAGCACCGTGCGGTACACTGATCCCTAACATCAAACAAGCCGACAGCAGAGTTGACGTATCGGATACCTTTCGCCTCGTGCCAAACCTGCCTCACTGCACTGTGTAACCGTATTCATCATGTCTGCAGCCCTGTCGCTTGAGCTGAACGCAGCTCCGGCTGGATGAAGGCGTTCGAGTAGATGACCTGCACGCACCTGAACAAGGCCGAACAAGGCTAATCCGAACGATGGCCGACTGAACTTCAGATTACAACGGATACAGGTTCACATTCGGATCGAGGACAGGCACGTGTTTTGCTGAGGTCCATGCTGAGGCACTAACGCACGTTGCACCTACCTTGTGGTCTGATATCTCCAATATCGCGTTTCAGTCTACAGCCACTAAACGGGAAGGCAATAGGGCGAGGGCACAGGGGCGTTAACTTCTGACCCACCACAGACATTTTCGCCCACGTCCGTGGTCCGTATCTCCTGCATTTTTTCGATGGTACGCACGGGTGGCAAAGTCCTGCTTACCCAGCCGCAGACTTGCCCAGCGTACCTAACTCACATGCAATAATGGGCATCTTATAAACATGACGGTGTTTCTCTTTGTGCCCGCTGTCAGTGCCCAGCTGTTAAGGAAGGGTCTTGTGTCATATTGAAGGGGAAATGGGACAGAGAAGTCAGCACTCCAGGCCCCACGTAACATTGACGCATCTTTTGTCCAAGTCATCCTGCCTGCATAAAACGACAGGGAAATTGGTAGCCTCATTTGCCTGAAATACAACAAAAGACTCAACTACTCTCGCGCCTTCGCTGAGACAAGGCCTTCATGGGCCAAATCAGCTCGTAGCAGCAGCAAATCTTTTCATGGAAATTAACGCAGGCAGCAGCAAATCTTTTCATGGAAATTAACGCAGACATAACTCTCACCAAAGGCTGTAATGGGCCAAATCAGCTCATAGCAGCAGCATCTCAATCTTTTCATGGAGATTGGGCGGAGTGTTTTAAAAACAGGAAGCATACACGGGGCTAGGGAAAGTAAGTCTGAAGGCAGTTTGTCAGCAGTGCAAGAAAGCACAAGACTTGAACAGAAAGGGCTGCTTAAGTTTGGGCTGTGCAGATGAGAGGATGCAGGGGTTCCGTGTTAACTAATGAGTAGGCCTTCATGGGCCAAATCAGCTCGTAGCAGCAGCAAATCTTTTCATGGAAATTAACGCAGGCAGCAGCAAATCTTTTCATGGAAATTAACGCAGACATAACTCTCACCAAAGGCTGTAATGGGCCAAATCAGCTCATAGCAGCAGCATCTCAATCTTTTCATGGAGATTGGGCGGAGTGTTTTGAAAACAGGAAGCATACACGGGGCTAGGGAAAGTAAGTCTGAAGGCAGTTTGTCAGCAGTGCAAGAAAGCACAAGACTTGAACAGAAAGGGCTGCTTAAGTTTGGGCTGTGCAGATGAGAGGATGCAGGGGTTCCGTGTTAACTCATGAGTAGTCACTGGGGATGAAGGTACAAGATTTGAACAGAAGGTGCAGCTGAAGTTTCAGCTGTGCTGATGAGAAGATGTGGGGGTTGGGTGTTGCCTGAATGGGTAGTTGGCCTGAAAGCGGTGCGCGGTGAATGGTCAGTTGGCTGCATGGTGCAGGTGGCCAGATCAACAATGTTGCTTGGGTCTGTGTGGCAGGTGATGACACAATACCTGACCAGGGTGGGGGAAGTAAAAATGTTGGAAGAGGAGATAATTAGGTTTGGGAGAGAGGGGACTGCTAAGTGCAGGTAAACAGACTGGCATACCAAAATTCAGTGCCCCAGTGCCCCAAATGTAGAAAGTATTGGTGGACATTTTTGCAGCATTTTTTCTGGGTACATGTTCAGAAAAGGTGTTCATGTCCGAGCGGGCAGACTGTGTGTTGATCGATGGATGATTTGTTGTCAGATGGTGGTTGTGCCGTTCACTGTGCATATGGCACCCCACCCTTTGTTGGAGGAATTGCAGGATACTATATGGATGCAAGTGTGGGACATTTCATTGCTATGGTCACGTTGGGCTGTATAGTTATGGTTACATCCGGGCTGCGTATTTTGTAGGAATGCGGTTTTGAATAATCCGAATGCGTCAAGTTGTCCATATGGTGGCTTTCCCACCTTCATATACCTTTGTATTGTAAACTCTGCACTTCTCGTACAGCTAAGACAGCATCAAATATTTGAACTCCTGAGAACATTCAATGCTTTGGTCGTCACTACAATGTATTGAAAGACACACACCAAAAGTACAAAGGGTAGAAAACTTAATTGAAACACAAACTGAAAATTGGTCTGGTTTGAAGTGGAATTTAGAAAAAGGTATCTGTTGTAAACGTATGTCTTGATGGTTATTGTTACAAACATTTTGTTTCAAAACCGCCCAAACAACTTTGTGATTGCTAAATTTTTTTTTCTGACATTTTTCTGACACTTTTGCCCTTGCCACAATGCACATGAGTAGGTTTTAGCTTCAACCTTTTATCCAAAAACACATTTGTCATTCGAGGTGATTTGCTTGCTTCATCGACATGGCTTTGCAGCATGTACATTTTTTCTTTCACAAAAAAAGAAATTTTTCTTTGTGCGTTGTTTTGGTCGGTCTGCGTATCCCTTTGCCGCCGTGGACCCTTAGATCCTGTTAGCAGTTGTGCACGAAGGTGAAATGTAGCAACCATGATGAATGGAGTAGAAAAAGGTAGCCATGGTGTGCGAGTACTGCATTGAAAGTGTGAATCCGGGAGCCACAAGCTGCAAATACTACATGATTCAACATGTGTAGTGGCCATATTTGATGCACAACAACTTTCCTACCATTGACCGACTGACATCACACAGTGTGCCGTCCGAAGTCACTTTTGCATATCCCAATACAAACCGCGTGTAGATCCAGCTGATCATTGAATAGTCCTATTTCAAAACACCGTTATCTACACCACCTTTCCATCTATCAAAATATGCTAGAAACTCGGTGGCAGGAGTTTGCAGTGCCATTACCGTGATGCAATGTGTACTTGGATCATGGGACCAATGACAAAACACGTATCTTGCTTTATGCCACGACAAAAATGATGTGTCGCACACTCCCCAGGTCCAGGCAAATGTGGGAACTGCCGCAAAATGACCAGATTTGCTACATGTTAGTTGCAACGCTAACCACAATGCACCATTGTGTTATTTCATGCATCAATGTATACTGGACCAATTTGGATGCTTGCGCCCAGAAGCAAGGCGACAATTAGGCTTACATCGCTAGACTTGCATCCTTTTTCTCATTGTTTTTTGCCATTGAACGATTTTGTCTTATTGGCAATTTGTAGTTGCATCACCGGATTGTCCTTGGTTGTGTCTCAAATTAATGATGTGTTCCGCCAGCAGGGCACTCATGGGCGTAAGTTGCAGGATCATCCATTTGATGAATGCGCTACGAGGGACTAATCATCAAGTGCCGCGGGCCATTTGCCATACTTCTGGGTGGTGCACACTATATCATTCTCCTTTGGTACGGCAAAATTTTTCATTTGCGCGACATTTTGCTGCATGTGTAGGCCATTGTCTTTTTATTGCCCCTGGTGCTCTCGCTATGCTGCATAACTCAAAAGATGATGAGCGGCCGATCTAAACTTTTGCAATGCCATGGCGTTGGAGCACCGTTCTTTAAAAATATGACCAACAGGTGTTCCTGTAGTGATTTTCATTCGACACACAGTGGTTTGATGGTTACAAATTTGAAAGCCTCTTTGTACGCATAACAAACACAGTGACCGGAAATGACTCTTAATCATCTTTACTGCTATGTGGCTACCTTGTGGTTGTAAGATCGTTGAATGATCCGGGCAGTAGCACTCCTAAGATTGTGGCCCATGGCCATCACAAAGCATGTGTTTGCAATATACCAAGCGTGCTAAAAAATCAATAGTAACCACAATACTTCATGTCTAAAATAATGGAGATTTGTCATTTTGCATTGTGATCGCGGGCTTTTATGACGTTGGGAGCCTCGGGTACCTACAATCTTGTAGCCATTGGTACAATCTTTGGTTACTTTACGTGAGCTAAATGTAGAACATATCGTAAGGCCGAAGCACTAAATGTAATGAGATCATGTGCACTAGAATGCAATAAAGCTAGAAGTTTTGCATATGAACTTTTTCAAAGCCACAATAGTGCTTTGTGTTGGCTTGCCAATGCCATCACCGAGTTAAGCATGTGATAGCCCAAGATTGTCATTGACAAGCACAGCCCTTTCGGATGATAAAAATAACACCAATGAAACGAATTGGAAAATTAAATAATGCAACAACTTACATCTCACCTCCGACATTTGGATCTCTTAGCTGACTGTTTTTTTTTCGGCTTGAGTTCAGTGCAGCCGCCTGACAGAACATGTTTGTGAACCGTGGTCTCATTTTTGTTTTTTTATGCCACGTGTGCAAACACTTTGTTTGAGACTCTACCATGTTTTCTTTGTCATCTTGTATTGTGGACGTCGCCACACATCTATGCATGTAGCATAAACAATGTAAACTAGCCTAAAACTACAATTAAATAGTTACTCGTTCTAAAATGACAACCAGAATGCACATACTTTGTAAGCATGATGTTCATGAATGTGGTAAAAAGCACCTTTTTACAATGTAATAAGGGTTAATGCGCCTCTTTGAACTTTCGAGACTTTCGTTTCTCAATCTCTTTTGCACTATCCTTTGCATTAATAACAATCGGATTCTTCTTCGGTTTCATAAATCAGGTAGTGCTTTCACTGAACAGCTGGTTGTTTGTGAACGTCAAAAGATACACAATGTCAAATCCTCCTGAATCGAAACATTGTGCTCCAAAGCATGCTTTGCTGTGAAGTGTGCAAAATTTTTCTTTCTGTTTTTAGGGATACAAATGTTTGTTGCTAGGGTGCGTGTTTTTTTTTTCGGAGGCATCAGTCTAGGGCGAATAAGGTGGTAACATGCCGTTGAGCCTCAAGCAAAGAAGGAGTTTTTAACCCTTTGAAGGCCTACTCAGCATGCCAACCACACAAAAAAATAATACATGACTGACAATTGCCAATTCTTGCGCCTAGGTGGTAACTACCTCCGAAGAAATGGTTTTTCCAATGTGGTGGTAACTACGAGAACAACTTGAATGCCAACATGACGAACTCACTTTCGAAATGATGATGCATCTCTCGATTATTCTTTTGCATTTCAATGTCATTGAGTAAGCAAGTAATCAAGCATACATGTTATTGCCACACTGGAAGTGCGAAGCTGCTTCAATACCTTTAGCTATATCCTTACAAATCCGTGTGTTTCGCGAGTACATCCATAATATGCTGGCTACTTCGCACCTTACTCAACAACACCACTCCAATCTTTCTTGAAATAAATAGTGCACAAACCGCCTATCCACATTCCTAGATGCCCTCAATGCAAACCCGTTCATGTGTGCAATGCGGCGACACCAAAGCCTTCTGTACAATCTCGATTCGTACCCCAATGTAGTAAGAAAAAGTCACTGCCATGTCTTTCTTGGAGGGCTTGATCCAGGCCGAGCCCCCCTTAAAACCCTTTGAATCTTTGTATTTATACCTCCTTTGTCTATCTGCAGCCCTTCTGTGTTACACTGGATTTCAAACTATTCATTGATTCGATCCACATCCTGTTCTTGCTCTACTTGCTCCTTTGGTTTTGGGATTTCCACATCAAAAACCTGCAGGATTTCATCAAAATCTATAGGGCACTAATCAAGGACATCTTTCTAATGTTGTTGGTGTTTTGGTCTAACCGAAAGCACGAAAAATTGTGCGGGCTTGTTGGGTGCTTTAGATGTATATGTAGTCTTACGAGCACGGCCAAATCTTTTCTTATCCATCTTTTACACCTGCTGACACACATCCTGATTTGTTAATCGAAAGCAGCAGTTTTAGTTCCATTTTCATCGAAGAAAGATTGATATTCCAGTACAATTTTGTGACCTCCTTCCCTTCAGTTGTGGTTCAAAAATTCTTCTACGTCAAAATCCACAACAGGCATGGTGGCAAAGGTCGTAGGCAATTCACCTGTGGCATTATTTTTTTTTAAAATCTCGGTTTATGAATTCTACGTTTCAACTCTAGGTGAACCTTTTTGCATTGCAGTTCTTTGTTGCTACTACACATGATTGGCCCACGTACTATTTCCACTGTATTTTTGTAGGGTTAAAGAAATTGAACCGTGGGACAAGTGGGAATACACTGTTGCATATACATGAATACATTGTTGTAGACCAAAAACACTCAATTGTTGTTGACAGCACCCAACAGCATAGCATGCCCAACGTTGCGGATTGAAGAGCTTGGAGTTCAGAGTTTGCGGCAGTTTTGGCTGTGCATTGTGGACCAAAACCACTCTTGGAGGCTTGCATGGTGGGTTTTGGATTTTCGTTTTTAATGTTATGTTGAAGCTTTCAGGGCACCTATGAACATCTTAGCCACTGCATGTACCCGAGAGATTTGTGTCCAAGTGTTGACCCAAATTTTGCAACAATCAAAAACTGATTTGGAAAAAGATAGGCTCAACCCGGGGGCGATGATATGGCTCAGCAGCACTAAGATGAAATGATCAATAGGTGCATGCCCATTGGTGGAATGTGTATGTGGCATCGGGTGTTCGCAAAAAGTATAAGGGCGGTGTGTTGAAATGGGTCAACGCCATGACACATGCCTCAAACCCGAAAAGAGTGATCCGACATAACATAGTCCTCAATGCATTGGTCTACACCAATCACTCCGCTCTTAATGGTGCCTGAGGTTGCTAGAAAAAAACCGAGTCGGGGCAAGCAACACGTTTTAACGGTAATTTCGTTTCCGACGAAGCTGCAAAAGTTGTGCAACAGTACGAGTCAATCTCGGGATCTAAATATACTCCCAAAACATACCATGGCTTCTTCCCTTGTCCAGATAGGGGTCAAGATTGACAAACGAATAGCTACTTATATTCCTACTTGAGTATGCATGCAGCAACGGATTTTAACCCGTATTTACTCACAATGCTCATACACACGCGTTTGGTCCCGGGCATAAAACGACTCCAAAATGGGGGGGATAAAACCACGCTTAAAACCACCCCGGCTGGTTTTATGCCCGATTTTATAGGAGATAAAACTACCCCTTTGGGAGGATAAAACCACCCCTTTGGGGGAATATAACCACCCTTATGGGGGATAAAACCACCCTCCTTTTTAAAACCACCCCCTTCGGAGTGATAAAACCACCCCATGGTGGTTTTATGCCAGCGAAGCAAAAAATGACACAATACAACAAACCAAAGCTAAACAATCTAAACCAAAGCAGTCTAAAGAGTGCACTGTGCAAAACGACACTGATATGGGCGGATAGCAGCATATCTCAAACCTTTAGGGAGGGGGGGAGGCAGTTTTGCTCAGTGACACAAACAAAAATCACTGGCTCGCACCTTGGTAATCCCCCATTCCTTCATCCTTGGTCCGTGACTCAGGACACCTTCTCTGGAAGTGAAGCAAGGTGCAAAAGGGGGTGCACAAACATGTACAGATCAACTGGGAGAATCAATGGTAGGTACTGATCAACTGAATGCCCCGGCCATAGAAAGAGTACTCGCACCACAGTCACTTTCACCCATTAATCCAGGAGATCTGCAAATGTTCAGTCATTGTACATGTTCCCTTCTTGGTTAGGGTGCTCCACTATTGTAAATAAATCAACTGCTGCAAATGAAAAAAGAAAACACACACACAAAATAGGGAAAAAACGACATAAATACGGCCTAAAACATGCTTTACATAGCTTGGATGGTCATTTTAAGTGATCACGGTATCAGAAAAATAAGCCGGGAAAACTTTGATTTTTGAGCTACCCAGGGTGAAAAGCTGCATGACCAAGCTGTGTACTGGTCCATCCACGTAGCCATTATTGGTAGAAACAGCCCTTTCGTGTCTTTGGCACCGGCATTGAGTGGCCCTCGGCAGGGCTAGAGACTGCAAAAAGCGTCCTTTTGTATCCTAGTAGGCATATGCTGTCACAACATCCCCACTCACACCCCTGAGATGGGGTTTGTATGGGGCGGAGTGGGACAAGCGATTATGCAACTTATGCACTTTTCACACATTTTTGCAATGTTGGCGGTTTCGGCGACCCCGTGGTACCGAGTCGGGACCCGGAAACACTTTTTCGGCTCAAAGTCGAAAAAAACCAAAAGATTCATGATTTTCGACCCAAAAAAAGGGGGGATCATTTTTTGACCCCCCCCCCCCTCCCTCAAAACCTCAAAAAAGTGGGTTTCAAGTGGGGGGAGTTTGGGTGGGGTCCAGACCAAAAACTCATTGACGGATACGTTTATTGGACAAAATAATGATTTTACAACGGGTAACAATTCAACCCCTTGGGGGACGTACCCGGGGGGCAATGGTGCAAGGAAAGTTCATATTGATATGCAACAGTTGCATCCCAAGTCAATATCAAGGCAAGACAGTCCTGCACAACCGTGCGTCTGTTGAAAACTTCAGAAACATTGTAACACATTTGGTTGAGGTTGAGGTTGAGGATGGCTAAGCTGTGTACGTTTTGTTTGACTCTGACAAAATGGTTCCAAAATAAAATTATTGCTGACCCTGTTGGGGGGTCCCATGTCCCAAAAAGAGCGTCGGGGGATTTATGCCCCAAAAGGGTTTTATGGCCCATTTTAGGTATAGCTATAGGTCATTGAAATCGACGCGGTCTTTGGGTGTGCCCCAGATACGGAAGGGCAAGATCCGCGCCTCCTTTTCGACAGGCGGCCGTACCAACTGCTTCTGTTCTCTTCGCATGGCCTCTAACGCGTGTGTGGTCGTGAGTATAAAACCACCCCCAAGTGGGGGATAAAACCACCCGCAACCCCTTTTTTGGCCATTTTCGACCCCTGGGGTGGTTTTATGCCACCTGGGGGGTGGGTTTATCTCCCCAAAGGGGTGGTTTTATCCCCGTATCTGGTCAATGGGGGGTTTTATCACTCCTTTGGGGTGGTTTTATCCCCCATTTTTGGTGATTTTATCCCCCTATTGGCGGCGGGGGGGGGGGGGGGCTAGGCCTATCTCAATGTGAGCCAGGAAACTCAGTCCCGGAAGACAGGTTGCCTCCCCCCCCCCCCCCCGGCATGCCTAGGAACCGCCTTGTGCAAGAACCGCCCCCTGTTTCCGCCGTTGAATTCTCGCGCAATTTTTTTTACCAGTGGGTATTGGGTTTTCATGGTTCTGGTGGCTGTAGGACAGCTATTCAGGCGTGCAAGACATCATTTCATGTGTGTTGTTACGGGTCCCCCCATCAGGGGGGACCATATCAGTCACTCACAGGCGCACGTCCCCGTTAAATCCCTCCCGTCTGCTCTCGACCCCTTCCCCGAAGCAACCAGCCCCTGGCAAGAAGTAAACAAAAGTCAGTTAAACACAGGGGCACTGAAAGCAGAGGTTCACAAAATGCACACTGGAGAGATTTGTGTCGGTCCTTGTAGTGACCCTTGCATCACAGTGTCAAGAGGCCATGTTCATAAGCACTCCAGCAATTGGGTAACTAGACAGGCAAACGTCCCAAAGTGGCAACCCAAATCAATCAACAATGCACACGCGAATGAGTATCACGATTGGGGGCAAGGAAAATCGTTTTTAAAACACCATCCGACTGTTAGCTAGAATGAATTCCAAATCACATGTCAAGAATCAAAGGATGATCAGAATGATTTCTAAAGCAAAACACAGAATGAAAGAATGATTTCTGAGGAACGATTGACAAATTACTTCCAGTAGATAGCAGAAACCCTCCCATGGCAGGGTGCAAGGTCACGCACCTTGTCCTGCCCCACCCCAGGGAAGACGGTCCCCCGCTATCCCCAGGGGGACGGTTGCCAAGTGACGGTCCCCCCGCCCTCCCCCTGGGGAACCGTTCACATGAGATGCGGCGATATCCATCACCGTGATCTGAATATCCAACGACCAGCGCCAAAACAGGCTCCCCTGTGGAGCGGATGAACATGACACTCGTCCCAGGGGTAAACATGGTTGTGCTTTCAAGTTCCATTTCAGTGAAAAGGAGCAAAATATCCTTCCAAGAGTACAAAGGATAGAAGTGGCAGTGCCTCACAACACAGTCACCCGTACAACAACACAGTGAGCCGCAAATTTTTTTTTGTGTTGACCAAGTGACGCCCCCCCCCCCCCCCCGGGGAAGGACAAGGGGTGGAGCAGGACAAGGGGGGGGGGGTACAATCATGGAAGCAGGTGGGGAGAGTAGGTGGCCAGTGAATCATGGCCATCAGTCCTTGCAATCCCAAAACATTAAGGCCAAAATTCGGCTTCCAGAGGAAAGGCATGAGGCTCTTCGAGTTCATTCCAGGCCAATCAAATGGTCTTGACTACTTGTGCATGCTTGAAAGAAAATGTTTGAATTCGCATGGTACAGGCTTGAGACAAACACAGGCATGGATGACACAAGTGGAGGTCCCCAGGGTACCCTGTTCATGAGACTTCTTGTGTCTTCCTTCACGGAAAATCCATGGGCACAGACACATAAGGAGGGACTGTCAGAGACATACCTACCAACCTGACAACCTTAGCTGTCACCAACCCACCCCTTGTGTGCGAAAATTGATACCCCATGCATGTCAGATAGCATCACACCAAGTGCCAGTTACAGGTACTGCACATTGCACACGTTGCAGGTCTAACTAAACGCTCTGAAGAACACGAACGCCGAGATGGGGGTTGATGAAACTGTGGCGTTCAAACTGGACTGTTGATGAATATAAGAATCACAATTCACACTTTCAGTGAATCTGCTGGTTCCAAAATAATAGTGCATTACAGACATGTACAGGCCGTGAGATTGCATCAAAGGAAAAAAGCGCACTGTCATGCAGAACAAGGGGGAATGTTGGCAGGACGTAGGGAGGTATTTGCACCAGTTCTTGCTGGATTGCCCAATGTCATCTACCAATTTCCTTTTCAATCACCAAAGCCCATTTCCCGTACAGCCAATTACTTTCCCAGCATCAACACGGGGAGGAACATTTCATGATCACGCAAATATCGATGCCACTGCAAGGGGGTTGCTCATACCCCCGCCCCCCATTGCGAGAGCAACACTAAAATCCCAAAATCGAGGTGATTTGATGGAAAAACACCTGCGGTTGCTCTGAAAAAGGGGGGGGGGCTAAAACACAAAGTACGACATCGGTCCAAAAGTTGCAGAAATAACACCTGCTGTTGCTCTGACAAGGGCATTGCTCTCACAAAGGGGTAATACAAATGGAACAATATTTGGGTCAGCTTATTTTGGCACGTCATCTTCCCTTGCGGCATGTACCATGTGTACAGCACGTGCATGCCCTCCGCGATTTGCATTTAACAAGCTGCCACAAAGCCTTTTTGGAGAAATAGAAAAACCTTTCAGTTACCTCAAAAAGGGAACCTGCCTGTTCTTCCCATCTACTTCCCGGTCCCAAGAAAATTCATCAAATCCACCCAGACACGCAGGGCATATCCGTAACCTGTGCATGTGAAGAGTTGCTCCTGCATATGACCACAACCACACCGGCAGAGACCTGTATGTTTGTCGACTGTCATTGAAAATAATGTTTGCCCAAGACTCAGGCCCTTGTCAGCAACAAAAAAAAGAATTTTGGCCGCAGTGCATGTGGCGTGCAGGATGTTTACTGCAGGTTCTACAGGTACAGAATACAGGTACAGAAAGACGCGAAGCAACTTTTGAAAAAGTGTGGCGCGTAGAATCACCCTCCAGATGAGGCATGGTCGACAGCTGGGGATAAGCATAAGCGTAAACGTAAGCCAATGAGACTGCAATACGCAGATAGTGCAACGGAAGATGGAAGATTCAATTCAGATGATCAGACATGAAAGAAATCTCCTCTGCATTCACAATTACAAACACTTCACAAGAAGAATCACTGAAGGGCAGCAGCTCACCCCACATAGTGGACCAGCAGATAACTGATACTGCTGTCTCACTGCAGCGGGCAGCAACCAATGGTGCACAGCACTCAGGCATTCTAACCTGAGCCACCTAACTAACACCAACTCCATGGCGAGTATGGATGAACTAAATATCTAGATTTCAACAAAAAAGAGCAAATGGGGTACACAGAGCTTGATTCTGGTGCAGTCAGACTAACTCACTTTGACACAATCAGAACCCTGAGAAGAAAATCAAGAACCAGAAAAGAAAGTCATCTGTTTTGGGCAAGTCCAGAGAATTGCTTAAAGCAAAGGAGCTGAAAGGAGGTCAACAGCCCGTTCAAGGGCTATTGAGACGCCTGTGGGAACAACAATTAAGGAGCCTCATCGGTGCGATTGCTCCCCCTGGGGTTGTGTGTGCTTGTATGCTGACCCAAAGCCTCTCATGGGTAGGCCTGAAAAACGTGATGTTTCAAACAGAACATATTGGCCTGAAAACGGCCAAATCTGTGCCTGTGAGGCCCAAGGCAGGAGAGGGGGACATCGGAGCTACGTGGAGATAAGAACTGGGTCCCTCGCCACTGATGAGAAGGTCTGCACAGAAGGAAGTTGGTATGGCATGATTATTGATCAACGCCTAGTGGCCATAATGGACAAAAGGTAGCAAGGTGGAAAAGGCGAAAGATAAATGATATGACGTGGCGCGTCAGTGCTCGTTTGCACGACGCCCAACGAGAATGCAAATAGCAAGTACCCCGCCTCTTGTCCAGTAAGCGGCTGCGCGTAACGGCTCCCTCGCACCCCCGAGGAACCTCCTCCAAGTGACGGTTCCCTCGCCCCCCCAATTACTGGACAAGGGACGTTGGAAATTGACAACAGCACCATGACAGTACGTGTCAGTATCATCGACATTCATGGCTGAAATTGGGAAAAATCAAGTGTTCTGCATGATACAGGGTACACTGGAGTGAGTTCCATGCAAGAAATTTGAAGTACACAACAACAGTATCTCGTGCAACCAGCAAACAGGAGAACCTCAATATCCAACCTTCTAAGAAAATTCGGAAAATGGAAAGTGACGGTTCCCTCGCCCCCCCACTTACTAGACAAGGCCGCTTACTGGACAAGGGGGGGGGGGGGTAGCAATTCCCTGCCCCAGTTTGCCCGCTGAACTTGTTACCAACTGTTGCCCACCGTTGCTAATAAGCCCTTTCAAGGCTCCGTGGGGCCCAATAGCCAACCTGTGCAAGTCTGAAAACAGCTAAAACTGTGCTAGGAGGGATAATGGGGCTTGCCATCAAGGATGGGGGTGGGGTTGGGGGGCATCAGAGATACCTGGAGATAGGACCTGGGAAACATGCCACCAAATTGAAGAAAGAAGGTGGTTGGAGGTTGGGCCTGGATTGACGCACTGTGGCCACCATGGACAAGCATACGTGCGGGTACCATCGCGCAAACTTCACAATGAGTTGGTGCTATAGGGCCCCCATGGGTTTGCATGTGCTAGTATTGTCACCAAAAATATCACCCCAGCCTGGCCAATGCCCTTCTAGGGGTCGTCAGAGGTGACAAAAAAATGAAGGAAGGAAGGAAAAGGATCCATTGGTCTTGAGTCTGGATCGGCATTGAAGCTGCAAACCCATTTGGGACCTAACATTGTCCAAATCGCCCAAACACAGCCCTTTAGGCTGCTGCGGACCAGTGGGAGCCAAAATGGTGCTAGCCCCCCCCCCCCCCCCGCCCGGGTTCCTTTTTACAACCCAAACCAGGCCCAAAGCTGCCCCAGGATCATCAGGGGTCAACCCCCAACAGAAAAAGAAGACACTCACTGCCAATGTAATGGGAGGTTGGGCGTGGCAGTATCGTTGGGATCACCTGGGAGATGGTCACAGTGGGGAGCAGTTGAGCAGGAGGCGGCGGGGGCAGGGTGTTGACGGGTATAGCATCACTGTGCCCCCAATGTGCCCCCGATTCCTTGGCAAGTATGTTGGAACGCAGAAGCCCTGTCTTAGGGAGTCCACACTGCACCCCCGCATGGATATCTGTGCAAAGGGGAAGCAGTCCTGGGACCTCTGAAAATTGCCCACTGCCAAATGCCATTGCCATCCCTGAACAATGATGATGAAAAAAGCCATCTGTGCCTTGTCTAAGAGACTATGGCAATTGCAGGGCGGTCACTGACAGATCGCTCATCCATGCAGAGCCAGCGAAAGCGCACATTGCATGCATCCCGTGCAGTCCACTTTTTCCATTTTTTTTTGATTGAAATTTCGGCTTGTTGTTTTCAAGAGCCACTTTTGCCTGCCAATTTGCCAGAAAAATTAATTTTACCCGAAAATACTGTATGCACAACCATTGCCAAAATCTGACTGACGTGTTTATGTTGCATGTCAGGGTTTGGTTCCCTTACCAAAGTGCGGATAGATTGGCACACCCTAACGTACCGCTTCGCTTGAGGAGTCCAGTGTGTAGCCGGTGCAAAACGGAGTAAGCTTCTGGGGTGCAGGAACAGTTCGGTTTCTGCGCACCGTGCGCACAGCGCATTACGTACCCCCTCAGATTCCAGTCCTGAAGCAGAAGCGGGCGGCCCTCCCATCAGAAATTCTCCACAGCCACATGGATGGAACATGGACTGTCGGAGAGCCGACAAATCGCCAAACTGAACAACATGCAGAGGCAGGCCCTGCCCCTCCCTGCGCTGGACAACGCCTGCTGCTTTTGCACTTGATTGCCACCAATGGCCTGAGGCTTGGTGGTAGAGAATGGAACTGCTTCCACAGGAACAGCCCCGGCCACAGAGAACCGTCAAAACATCTGGTGCTCTTTACTCAAAACCACCTACCATACCCTCCGCCCCATCTTTGGGCTCCAATGCATCCAAAATTGAATTGTTCTCGATGCCCAAGAAATTGTATGCCCACAGCATGTTAGTCACATTCTCCTCTGAGAAAGAGGCCAACACTTCGGGCTCCAAGGCACGCTCCAACAACATTGCCATCAGCCTCTCATTCAGAATCTTCATCTTTGCAAACGCCCAGGCAGTGTTTGCAATACCTTGCGAGCAGAAAGTGGTGGCAACCGCAGGGTCCAGCGCCCGTTCTGCCAGGACATCAAACAGAGGCATCTTGGCATGCCTCAGCTTTGCAAACGCCCACACAGTATTCGAAACCTGAGATGCGCCAGTAATGCACACGGATGCAGTTTTCCCTGATAGCATGCACCTGCACAAACTTGCACACTGACCAGTATGCTTGAGGTGCATGTTGCTGGATTTAACCATGTATGCTGACCCTTGGCAGGTCAGATTGCGCTGATATCTGTGCAGTGCACTGTGGCAGTGTGGTATGGTGTGGTATGGTGTGGTATGGTGTATGCCACAAGACCCTGCCCCCCCCCCAAAAAATGGATTTGCAGCAGAGGGGGTCAAGGGATGTGCAACCATGGGGAGGGGGAAGTTGGAACTGGTCCCACTGCCCCCCCCCCCCCCCCAGCTATCTGTCAAAATGGGTGGGGGGGATCAGGGGGCTGTGGGGGTGTCAGGCACCTCCGAGCAGTTGGGTATGCAGCCCAGGTAGCTTGATTCATGCAACAGCCCTAACCAAAAAGATAGGGTGGCATCGCCTTGGGTATTTCCAGGCAATGGGTACTGGAAACCTCAGGGGGAGCAGTCCTGAGGGTGAGGCGGTCTTGGGGTGAGATACACAACAACTTTAAATTTAGGGGAACAAAAATTCCGGGCCACTTTGCTGCCCAAGCCAGCACATGTCGCAAAGAACGCAACATGTAGAATATTTTTATGCTCCCCGTGCTGGCCCCATGAAATCCATCCAAAATTTTGATTTTGGCAGCATCACTCACCATTGCACATGCAAGCAATGGGTGCCCTCAAAAATTTTGCTGGAAGACCAAGTTGGGTGATGCTTGATTGTCCCACATGTGCCACCAAAATTTCCATGCACAGCCCCTAGAAATGATAGCACAAAACACCGCCACCGATATTAGGGGTGCCTTTGCAACCTTGAAACCCACAAAGAGTTCCAGGCTCATTCCCCGTGGATAGGGACAAGCAGAGCATTACGAACGATATTAGGGGTGCCTCTGCTACCCTCACAGGCGGCAAAATGTTCCAGCTGTGATTGCTGCGCATAGGCCTTCAAACACACATACCAAGCACCATACCAAATCCCATATATCCTAATGTACACTCCAACCTACATACCATACATTCGCCCACAAACGAACCAATACATACACCCTCCTCGCTCACATACCAAAATACATAGAAATTTACAAACGGGGTTTACAAATGGGGTGCCATGGAGGCAGAAGCACCAACCAAACCAGAACCGGTGTAAGGCTCTGACATATTACCAGCGCATGTCTACTCCTTTGTGGTAGCTTCGGTTACAAAAAGGAAAATCACTTTCCTTCAGACAGCCCTCCGTCCCACGCATAACCTTTCGTCTCCTCAGGTTCACACCAACAGCGTCGCCGTCCATGGATGAACCCTCCTGCAACAGGCCTCCTCGGTCTGCTGGACTCCAACATCGTGGCGCCTGCCTTTCCGGCCAGTCACAGTGGCCAGCCCTTGGAATGAGCGAAATCTTGTGCAGCACACCTGAGTGCCGAACTGGCTCCACTCACCAAACAAGTCCCAGGTCTGCCCGCAGAGACATGTGTGAGATGGTTCTGTTGCTGGCTTTCTGCATTGGCAATACTACCCGCAGACCTGGGGTGAGCCTCGCCTGGCCCCCCTTCCGGGTGAGGACTTCTCATCAAATCCTACCTGTCCTGCCCCTGACCTGTACCCCAGAGAAGACCATAGCCCCCGCCCATCCCCCCCCGCCCCCCTCGTCCCCCCCTCCCGAGTAACAAATGACAAGTGACAGATGACAAGAGTGACAGAAATGCTGCACAAGCAAGTAACACACTGAGCGCCGGCCCACAGATTTGTCCATGCATGTGTTTGTAATCACTGTCACTCAGCCGAGGAGCAACTAACATTGCGGTTGCCACTGCTGCTAGAAATAGAGCTTAAACAAAAAAGAGGCTGAGCTACAGTCAGAGCCAAATCACTACTGTCAGTCAACTCAGCCACTGTCACTGCCACTGTCACCGTACCTGTAACTGTCACTGTCATCGTCAGTGTCCATCATCTCCATCTGTCACTCTCCATGTGTCACCGAGTGACAGGTAGCCAGACCTCCATCCCCCCTGTGTGACATTCCGTCGGGTTTCTTTGCAGGGCCCTGGACAATCACCCATTCTTCCCTTCGCGTGCTGCTTCGGGTCGCTGTGTTCTGACTCCAACCCCACCCCCACCAAAAATTTTGACCCGTTCTATGGCCATCTCTGCTGTCCCCCCCCCCCCCCCGGAATCGGATTCGTGATTGAGGTCAGAATGACATCCAGCAATTACCTCTTGAGCGTCAAACGACGCAACGACATCTGCACAAAGAGCGCGCTGGGCCATGGATTCCATCAACAGATGATCATTAATGCCAAGAGTAGCATAAGCCCATACGGTATTCGACAAAGTTTGCGAGCTGAAGGTGAAGACCACCTGAAACCAGCATGAAATGGCACGAGCATTACCCTGGCATGGCACCAGCTTTGCAGGGCTCAGGCGATTGTGAGCGTCGTACACTAGCATTCTGACAGAGGCATGCAGCAACAGAGTCTCGTCAAGGAGGAGCGTGTTTGTAGGGTGGCCCCCGATATTGGGATACCTCTCGTCCCTCTCCCCTCCACACTTCCCCTCGGTTACCCCATCCATACCTCCACCTTTCCCGTTCAGCGCTTCACGCCTCACATACAGCTCCGCACCTCAGCACGAACGAACAGGGCGTTGCACCTCGGTACTTCGTACAGTTTGGCGCTTGATGCCTCATCACTCAAAGAAAAAGCTTCGTCTACATTATGCCAACAGCGTCTACACTGTCTACAGCCTACAGACTGCCATCCCCGTATGCATGCGGGAATGTCGTGATTGGACTCTTTTTCTGAAGGGAGGGCGTTTGGCCCCATCCCTTAATTGTGTCTCTTTGTCTCTACAACATGTCGACGGTGTTTGCAAATAGAAGACCGCGTCTACTTGTGGCCGACAGTTTCTGCAAACTCCGCCAACCCCCCCCCCGTTCCTGCCCCGTACCTCCGAGGTCGGTGTGGGGCGACTTTGTGCCGTACATTGAGGTTGAGTTGTGTCTCTCCCATTGTCATGCGCCCGGCTCCCCTTCTGGGCATGGCTACCCCCCATTCTCAAGGATCACTCTTGAGAGGAGAGGGGTTTACACACCTCAGGCAGGACTATTCTTTCTGCCAGCCGCTTCATCAGATCATCGTGGAGCACACCAAGAGTGGCCAGAGCCCACACCAGGTTGGCCATTTCCTGGCTGTTGAACGTTGGCAGCACATCCACACAAATGGCCCTCTCTGCAATGGCATCAATCAGGGGCATGTTGGTAATATGCAATGTTGCATATGCCCATGCTGTATTGGCCAACCCCTGAGAGCTGAAAGCCATCAGCACATCTGGTTGGCATGCTCGCTGCGCAAGGGTATCCATGAGACGACCGTGTACCACCCCAAGCCTGGCAAATGCCCTGCACGTACAAAGATGACAAGAGAAGTGACGAACGACAGAAGGTGTGTGCAACGGCATACTTGTGAAGCATACCAAAAAAAACAAGGAGGTATAACACTGCTTGGATTTGATTGCCGGAGAAGAACACACCAGCAGTCAATATTGTCATTCCCAAAAAGATGAACGACAAAAAATCAAATGAATCCCCTCAACTACTCGTGTCCCTTTTCCTGATACACTTGCGATAGATTTGCATGTGCACTGCACAGCTCGACCAACCCAGACATCAAATTGAAACAGTACCGGTCGTCCATCGACAGCACAGCAGTCACCTTGCCAAAAAGGCCCCCCCATAAAGCCATTTTGGCCTGCTTCTTGGACAACCCTGTTTGCACTAGCCTTTCAGAAGTGATGCACATTTTGAAGCCTTGTTGTTTTTGGCAAGCTCGGACATGGATCCATTGTCTATTGTCTGTGATATGGGCAAAGCAACCCTAACCCTAACCCTAACCCCGTTGTAGTATTTGGTTTGTTTGCAATTGCGCAGTCATTTTTTTGGGCGCATGCGGGCTCGTTTGGCAGTCTGAAATAGTTACCCAGCCACAAAAACACAGACTCCCTGCCGACATGGTTCCTAACGCAAAAGCTTTCGAATAGCTGGGTCATGGAAAGACGTCTTCGCCACATTCAGCCGGAACGAAGGACTGCAGTAGTGTTGTCTCGGTTGGATGGGGCAGAGGACTACCACAAAATGCACGCAAATAGGGGTTCAGCAGGGCGTCTTTTGAGCGAGGAGGGGATGCTATCAATTCCTAGATGCAACCTGTTGATTCTTGGATCCTCGTTGTTCATTCCTGGATGCTTCTTGTTAATCCCTCTGAATCCCCCTTCCTATTTGATCTGGGTGCTTGCTGTTAATTCCCAGATGCTTGCGGAAAAAACACCTACTGTTGTTCTGACACGAGTTGTTCTCGCAAAAGGGGGGGGGCTACTGTGCCATCTCGGGGAACATTGAAATGGCTACATCACCCTTGCATTCTTGGGGACCCTAGCGTGGGGAGAAATCACAGTGGTGGCTTAGCGTAGTGTTGGTCGGGGGCATTGTGGCCTAAAAAGATGCCCGGCGTGTGCGTTCAAGAGCCACCCAAGCCGAGCCCCCTGCCCTGAGCCTCGGCCAGCTGTGTTTAGCTGTAGCAAGGCAAGAGAGAATACACACTGCATTCAAATGGCACGCGAAACAGGGGAAAGACAGAG
This sequence comes from Eutreptiella sp. 'Long Island Sound 2002', assembly GCA_964036045.1. Classification (NCBI taxonomy): domain Eukaryota; phylum Euglenozoa; class Euglenophyceae; order Eutreptiales; family Eutreptiaceae; genus Eutreptiella; species Eutreptiella sp. 'Long Island Sound 2002'. The sequence goes on along the minus strand of OZ038401.1, from coordinate 32,505,361 downwards.
ACCAAGCCGTGTTGGCAACCTCCTGCGTTGTAAAAGATTGCAACACCTTCGGGCACATTGTGCGGGCTGCAACAGCTTTCATGAGGTCCATATTCAGGGCACCCATGTTCGCAAATGCCCACACCGTGTTGGCAATGTTTTGAGAATTCACAGTTTCAAGGATCTCGGGGTGCATTAGGCGGCGGGCAAGGGCGTCCAGCAGGCGCTCGTCGAGGAACTCCACTTTAGCGAATGCCCATACAGTATTGGCCACCTCTTGGGCGTTGAAAGTTGCTTGCACCTCCGCATGCATTGCTCTACAAAAGAAAACAGGGACGAGAGGGGGAAACAGGGGGGAAACGTGGGAAATGGGGTTGTAACCAGCCGAACCCTGCATCTTTGGACAAATCAGGGCCGGGGGCGGAGGGTTGCCATAAAGGCTAAGTAAGTACGCCGGTTGATACTTTCAGGTGTACGCACTGGTCTGCTGAGGGGTGGTGTGGGAGGGGGTCCAGGGGGACCCCACTTGATATTCCTTGGCCAAAGCTTTTGGTCGGTACTTTTGTTGAAGCACTTTGCCCACTGAGGGCGGCGGGGGGGGGGGGGGGGGGGCACAAGGTGCAAAGTGTAAGTTTTCCGGCGACCCTGGCAAACCTAAAAATCTTTGTGGTATCGGAAAAACGGGTTGGGCTTTGAAATGGTGAGCAGCAGCTGGCGGGCGCAGTTGTCATGATTGTGATGGGAGGTTTAAAATCTCCCGATCCCCTAAAAGGGAGGGGGTAAAGGGGGAGGGGGTCTCGAGGGAGTTGGTGGTCTGAGACCCCCCTCCCTCTGAATCCCCGTTTGCTGGGCCCCATTTTTCAGTGGAAGCCTGCAGCTGACCGCGAAGTGGGATCAGAAATTCAAATTGGATGACATGGGGCAATACTGCCTGTCACCACCAGGGGCTGCTCGGCCACAATCATTCACCAAAGCTTACCACTACCTGCACAACGCTCCAGAACACTCAGTCCTAACCCAACAGTATTTCTCCCCACCTTTCATAAAGCCCCTGTGCCATGACAGTGCGGGATAGAGATCTTCTGCTGCTCAGCCTTTGCCCAACCCATGGATGGTCGCCTTGTTGGTGCATGAGAACAGGGAGGAAGGACGGAGGGCTGGACAGAGACAAAAGAGCCACGCATGCTGAGCTCGAAATTGCAGGGCGGCTCTTATTGGCTTTCCCTTCACCCACTGCAATCCCACAATCTTCAACGTCAATGGGCATGCCACCCGCTGCAAAGGACTTCTGAGCTACACAGCACATGTGAGTCCCACACAGGGGGATTTCAAGCAAGCACACATCATGTGCCCCCCAGTGCCATGCACAATGAGACAGTGGGAAAGCCAGGGGTGATCTAACAAGCACCAATACACCGTCGCTACATCAGCATGTCGGAGCACTGCAGGTTCTTTTCCCAGAGGATCCCTGGTGTCTCTGTGAAGCTGTATGATCACATGGCCATAGGGGTAGGACACTCGCCCAAAACTCGAAATTGGCCATTGTGTTGGTCACTTGGGACCCAGCGCTACTGCCATGGGGTACCTGTACCCTCTGACAAGGCAGAGGTCACAGAGTGCATAGTTCTAGTGAATGTTACTGGGTGTTGGGCATGCAGGGTGAGTGTTAGGGAGTGTGCATGGCTCGGAGCTGAGATTTGGTGGCTGTTAGAGTTTGAGTGTTGTGCACGGTCGGACAGCTAGAGTAGTAGCCACTGAGTGTTGTGCATAGTTCGAGTGAGTGTTGGTGAGTGCTGTGCAGAGTAGGATTAAATGGCAAAGACTATTGTGACATGAATCCTGGTAATGCAGGTGTGCCTAAAAGTCTGGGCAGTATTATGTATGGCTCAGAGTGTGTGAGTGTTGTGCATGGCTCTAGTTGGGCCCCAATTAGCATGAATTGACGCCTTGGATGGGTGCAGCGTGGGTGTTAGTTAGTGTTGCGCATGGTGACTCACAATGCACAACACAAACGTACACGCAAGCCACACCGACCACTCAAACACTCGACCCTGTCATGTGCTCACACACACACACACACACACACACACACACACACACACACACACACACACACACACACACACACACACACACACACACACACACACACACACACACACACACACACACACACACACACACACAAACACAAACACACACACACACACACCACACACACACACACACACACACACACACACACACACACACACCCGCAGTTGTGTACACCTCTCACCAACAGTCACTGCAGCCATGCACATCTCGCCAACACAAACCCATGCCATCCCCAATACTCACCAACTCATGCCTCAACAAATGCCCATCTGTTTAATCTCTCTTAAGAAATGCAGAAAGGGACCACACTGCGACCAGGACACCTCCTTGACATTGCCTGCACAAACAGTGATGACAGGCAATGGCGCAACCACGCCAAACCTCTCACTCAAAGCCTCCAGCAGCGTAGGTTTGAATACAGCAATCTTGGCAAACGCCCACACGGTATTGGCCACTTCCTGGGACTTGAACTTGGACAATACACGTGGTTCCATGGCGCGCTCAGCCAGCGCATCCATAAGCTCTATATTGCGAATGCCCAGAGTGGCATATGCCCATGCCACATTCGACACAGTCTGGGAGTGGAACGTGCTCAGCACATCAGATCTGTGAACACGTGGGTCAAACAATTTATAGGCTTATCGGACGGTGTAATGGGTGTGCAGTGAAATGCGAGGTCTCGATTGGAAGTTTTCGAATTGTGGACAGCGTATCACATGCAGCAACGCGCACATGGTCCTGTGTCGCAAACGGTGCAGGAGCTCCACCCAACGTTGTCTCTACACAAGACGGCAGCAACCCCACCCCGTTTGTCGTTCACTTTCTCAGTACAAGTAGAATTGGCGAGGATTGGGCAGGGGTCGGATGCGTTTGAGCATTGGGAATAGCACGTGTGTTTGTGTGTGCTAGCAAGTGCTGTGAGTGCTATTGATGTTGTGCATTACTCTTCTCGGGTCTGTATTATTAAGGGTTGTGCATGGGAGAGTGTCAGTGAGTGTTGAGTAAGGCTCGGGTCTGCGTGAGTCAGCGCAAAATAAGTTGATCACCAGTTGAGCACGAGTTTGCACGAATGGGGCGTGAGTTGGAGTACGACGATTCTGAAAAACAAAAAGCGACACACCCTGGCCAAATCCAACCATGCCCAACACTCAGTGGCAGTCATCGATGCCATCGGAAATTCACGGCAGTACACCGGGTCACTTCAGGACGGTTCCGCCCAATCCCTGGCCCCTGACCACAAGCACACATTCAGGGGCAATACTTGAGAGTGCGTTCTGCCAGCATTTCCATCAGTGGGTCATTGCACACCCCCAACTTCGCAAACGCCCACGCCGTGTTCGCAATATTCTGTGCATTGAAGCGGACGATGACGCTGTCTTGCATGGCCCTGTCGGCTAGAGCATCCATGAACCTAAAGGCGGCAAGAAAGGCGCGGCAAACGTGGCTGGATGCGAGGATGCAATCGACCAACGAAATTGCTGTGGGGTAGATCAATGACAAAAGGTTCTAAGGTTCACCCTTTGCCATAGCATTAATTCAGAGACTGCCTCTTGGTGTACATCAAGGGCAGGCCAGGCTTTCGCTTGAAGAGGTGGAGGATTTACCCCCCTGCGTATCCCTTCCTGCGGGGGGGGGGGGGGATTGAGGTCACTGGTTCCGGCTGCCAGCGCAACAGCAATCCCGCTGCACGCCCTCTTTGGGGTGCCTTCGAACTGCTTCTGGCGGCGCTCCAACCGGTTCGTGGCTGCCGGAAGTCGCCTCTCAACAGCTTTGCCAACCGCTGGGGACCTCTTTGGCAACCATCACTACGGCCAGGCTACACCCCCCCCTTCAGCCCCCCCTCTCATGGGCATCCCTCTGGGGCAGGCAGCCCGTTGATTGGTTCCCACACCCCTCCTCCAGGACTGCCTCGGCCATTGAGGTATACCTGAGCCAAACCCTCTGTTGCATTAGTCCTGCCACCATACGCACGTGGCGTGCAAAGACTTTTTTTTCGAACATACACCCTGACGCATTGTCAAGGGACCTTACGTACTTTCCAATTCTCTCTCTCATTTCTTCGGGTTTGTCTCAGAAGTAGTGCACAAAACCCCGCGGGATATTTTCCAGCCTCTGCAGGTGGCCGCCGCCACCCCCCCCCCCCCTCAAAGTGTGCCCATGCCGGCCTCTGCTGGTCATAGTATTGAGTGGAAGCGCAACGCAGAAGGAGGCTGTGCAAAATCGTCCACTCTGAGTGAAGGACTCAGTCAGTTGGCGGAATCACGGGAGTCGGCACCCCGTCTTTGGTACACGGGGAAGCGCTGCCAGCTCGCAGCCAACACGGCGCCAAGTCCCACCGCAATGCCCCGCCCCTCAACCACCGTTCGTCACCACCCAGCCTCTGTCGGCCAGCAGTCCATCGCCATCGGCTACGAGCAAGCCGTCGATGATCAAAACCCCACTGATCTCCGCAGGTTTGGGCCAGTGACAGGTGAAATTGCTCCTCCTGTCGGTCAGATCCCGAAACACCCCGTAGGCGGATGGGACCACCCGACTTCCAGGGGCCCCCGTGCCGCTATCCAAGTGACCCTGCGCCGAGCCGTTTCTCTCGCATCCTACCACCAGCAAAAGGTTTGAGCAGCGTTGTTGAGGGTTGCTTGCAATTTCGTTCAACCGCAGGCGACCGCCGTTTTGACGGCATCAATTGTTTCCTTTTCTTGTGCTGATCACATCAAACCTGTATCTGAAAAAATGGGAACTCTTTTGCTCGCTTGTACAATTCTGTTGGTGCAACCTCCGTGCACTCGTGGCTGCAGTCGCAACATACTTGACGTTGAGTATACCCAGCTTTGCATATGCCCACAGCGTGTTTCCGATCTCTTGAGGGCTGAAACTACCCAACACGTCTCGATCAAGGACACGTTCGGCCAGCACATCCATCAGCTGCTGGTCGGTAACTGTTAGTTTCGCAAAAGCCCAAGCGATATTGGCGATTCCTGCAGACAATTTGAGTCGAAATTTAACAAGGAACCCGACACTACGCCGACGGCGTGGCGTTTGAAATCATTTCTGACCTTCCCTAGGTACGTACCTTGTGAATTCAAGTGGCACTGCAAATCTGCGTGTGCTGCCCGTTCCGCAAAAGCATCCATCAACTGCAAATTGAGAATTCCGATGGTGGCAAAAGCCCAGATAGTGTTGGCGATGCCCTGTGCGCTGAGTTTGAGCAGGACGTCCTCCTGCATTGCCCTGCATACAGATACAAACAAACAAGTAACAATTTGAAAGTACAGGGAGTTGCAAACTGGGAGCGTATGCGCGACCGCACCCACCCACCTTTTCACCGATAGCCACAGCCACAGCCACAGCCACCAGGGTAGACGGTCACGGTTTGACGAGGGGCACATCACAGAGGCAGCCACCCTCCACCCACCCACCCACCCACCCAACACAGGCTTTGAAAACGAGCAGCGATGCCAACTTGGCGTGGATGCAAACAGGCACTGGCCTGTCCGAAAATGTACGAACTTTTTCTGTGACGGTTGGGGGGGTCACCAATAGTTGGCAAATACCTGCCTGCAAGAGCATCCATTAACTTGATGTTCATGAGGCCGGACTTTGCAAAAGCCCAGGCCATGTTGGCAACGCTTTGTGCGTTAAAGGTTGGTAGCACGTCAGGTTGAACGGCACGTTCTGCCAGCTGATTCATGAACTCAACATCTTTTGCTTGCAAGCGAGCGTTGACTAAGCGGGCGACGGCGTGGGCGACGATTGCGGTATTGCGCCCGTCGAGCTGATCCATGATTGCCTGCACACGCTGTTTTAAACGGCTTATCACCCCACGCAACTGCTCTTGAGAGGCATTGTTGGCTGCCAATTTTCCCAACCGACTCCAAGCAGTCGCCACAATGACCACATTCAAGTTTTCCGGTTTGGCCTCCAAGACTATGGGAACGATATCCTGCCAGCAAGGTGCACTTAATAACTGTTGGCACAGCTGCTTTTGTTGTGGGGTCAGATTGGGCTTCATGTAGCTCTTGCCAACCACCACATTGCCGCCACCACGAAGCACTTTCACGGGGGCCGGAGGAGTCTTCAGTTCTCGTTCTTGAGGCTGGGCCGTTGGCTGGTACGACTGTTGGGGTTGCTTAACTTGCAATCCAGGATACACAACCGGGGTTTGAAATTGAGGCTTGGTGTTGGTTGAAACGTAGGTGTCGTTGTTCAGCACAAACTGAGGCACCATCTATGCGAAAGTGCGGGAACAAGAGCACACATCCCCCAATAAGGCCACACTCGCCACAAGAGCGAGCTGAACACGACAGACGCTATACCTGCTGGAGAGGATGTGTATTGAAAGGATCAACGAATTTTGGGCCAGTCTGCAGGTCATGGGGAATGTGAATTGGAGGTGGTGCGGTGTAAGGGGGCGTAAGCTCAGTCGGCACGGACTGCCGAGGTTGTAACTGTACTGCTTGAACCTGCGGGGGCTTAGGTGGAGCACTGTACGAGGTGCGTTTCGGTGCCACGGTTTCTGGTTGCTGCAAAGATAAAGGCAATTGGGAGATAAAACAGTGAAACGTCAACCTGCAAACGGAATGTGGAAAGCCGCCTCCACCACACCTCGCGGGTTTTCTCCTTCTGGTCTTCGGGCTGCAACATAGCGTCAACTTCTTTTAGGATGCTATCCCGCGACCATCCTTTCTGCTTCAACAGCTCGAAAAAGCCCTTGACCGCCTCAATATCGTTGGGGTCGTTCATTCCCGACATTGCTGAGTGATGTAGGGAAGAGATGGCACCCAGCGATAGCCACAAAGTTTTAGGGCAACAACAATAGTATTGCGCAGGCACTGCACAATGTCGAGGGGTAGCCTAGTATCGCGGGTGTTTACAACCCAGCAGCGAGAAACGTCATTTTCACTGAGGGACTCGAGGCATCCCAGGGATTCTCCACGGTGGGGTGGGTTTTGCTGACCGAAATATGGTCCAATGCCGCCACAAGGTGTTGTTGAGAAAACCCAGCTAATAGTCCTTCTGGCGTTTCGGGACAGCGTTTGAATCCAGAGCGACCACTGCAGCGAGGGCGTTCACAGGCGCCTTTATCCATTGGGCTGTCGCCCCATAATAAGGGTGTTTTGCTCGCTTTGTTGCAGCCTTGGAGGCATATCCCAGCGAACTTGCAATCGCTTAATCTTATCAAATAATCCCATTTTGAGTTGCGGTGTCCAAATTTTAGGGGTAACGGGTAACGGGTAAGGGTGACGGACCACGAGAACCTGTGCGACAGGGCGACAGGACTCCCGATCCACCGGTGAGCTCGTGAATGACACTGCCAAGGTTAGCTAAGCTGAATGAGTGACACCAGATCCGATCGGTGGCGGTATGATAGTTCGTCTTGTGACGTGTTGTACGAAGGAAATAGATACACAACATGCCAGCATTCTGTTCTCTTCAAAAGGAACCTCCATTCCGAAACATTTGGTCATCAACAGATAGATGCTCATTCAAATTTACACCAAAAATTAAATCCACCCAAGGGTGGGTAGCAGAAAATCTGCACCATCGCCGAAACGGCGAAAGGCCAAAAGCGATGGGCGATGAGGGCCTAGGGATGTGTGCATTCCAACTTTGGGGCACATGTGACGCAATACGAGGCCTTGTCCATAGGTCAAGTGGTGCATATTGTGTACACATTTTGTTTCGTACACGTCTCTGCAATTAATCAGTCGGTCTATGATGAATCGTAAGTGAGCAACTGCTTGTTGCACTGCCTCTCCTGCTCGCCTCATAGACGCTTGGAGTTCGACCTAGTTGCGAATACTATTCGACCTAACTATGGTACAAATACGCCAAACTATGCTAACCAATACGTTTGGGAAATACTGGTTGGTCATGATGGTTGCCATGATGAATCTTTATTGTGTTGTTCAGGGCTGTTAATGTGGTAGTCCTGGTTTGTTGCTTGGATAATCAAACAAGTGGACGCGGGTACTTTGGGATGGCGGGATATTTAAGACAGCAAAGCAACAGGTTTGTTGGAGATCAAACTCACTAGAGCGGTTTCTTCTCGGTACATCACGCGTTTTAGAACTTTATCACGCACCTTAACAAGTGCTTGTTGTCCAGTTGGTGAGCTGAAGAACCATGTTTTTTGTTTGTTGGGTCGTGCTCCTTGTTCACCCTGAAATCCGAAGGGGAATTTGTGACATCAAAGTGTGTTATTTGAGACGTTTTTAGCTTGAGTTGCGGCTTGCCACTGCATTTCTAGGTTCCGGCCAACCACCTTTGTTGGAAATTTTTTTTTTTAACTCGTGACCGAAGTTCCACCAAGTGTCCAATGAGAGTACACATAGCAGGTCATGGGTCAGTGACAGGGCCAACTTTGGGTATGGGTTTGGTATGACCTACCCTCACCAAGACGGCTGCGGCGGGGTGGCGGGAGGAACGAGTCCTGCGCCTTGCCCCACCCCTGTCGCCCAGTTTGCACGGGTATGCGCGTCCTCCCGGACCTCTCGGGGTGTTACAATCCAGTCAAGACAATGACATCGCCCATGTCCTCCAGCGGGATTTCCATATCTTGGAGATCACTAGGAACCTCCGGCGTCTCTGTCCTCCGTTTCTTGTGTGTCTCGGGTGGGTTCTCGTCCCGCAAGCGCTTCATGCGCTGTGCGGTGGCCCCTCGGATGTCCCATCGGGGGTCCGACAAAGTCGTCCGCCGTAAGGCCGTAAGGGTCACTGCGTGCACTTGGGACATATGCCGCCATTCGGATGCTTCTTCCGCTTGGATGCTGGTGGACAGCGAAACATGTGCCTGCTCCCAACACGAGGATGCCACGGCGAGCTTGCGCGACACCGTGGACCGCGCCTCGGGGAGGACAGCCGTTCGCCACTGGCGGAAGCGTAGTCGGCGGGAATCCGCCATCCAGGACAAGTGGTAGACCGCCTGCTGCGCTTCTACATACCACCGCGCCGTGTGTTCCTTGTAGAGGAAGTACGCTTGCCGGCACAAGTGCTCGTGGTGGTGTGCCAAGAAGAGGGACTTCTGTGTGATGGCTTGCCGGGCGAGTGCCTGCGCCACCTCTCCCAGGCAGAGTCGTGCGGCCTCCATTTGGGCATGTAGCATGACCCGCCTGGCCTGTGCAAGGAAAGGTCCGGCATGAATTTCACGAGACTCGCGCGGCGGTGAGGCCGGAGCCTGAGCCGGTGGCGGCGACGGTTCTCTGGGCCGTTTGCGCGGCGGTGCTACATGGTGGTGCCGGGCCATGGCCTCCAAGACCCACGTGCGCTCGGCAGTGGTGACCGCTTGTGTCAATTGCCACCGAAGTTCCTCCACCGTGGGCGCAGTATCTGTGAAACGTGGCTCTGATCGCGGCGGGATCGACAGAACACCTCTCACGTGGTTCCAAATGTTGCGGGCCGTAGGTTTAGCTACCTGCGGTAGGGCCCCAGCAACAGGTGGGACGATGTGCGTGGGCCACTTATTGCTGACGAAAGTTGGGGCGTGCTGCAGCTTGTCAACGATTCACGCCTGCAATCGCTGGAATACGCGGAAGTGCCATGTGGCAACTACCACCCTCCAGTGCGCCTGGGCTGGAAGGAAGGATCGTTGAAGGGAGTGTGGGAACTGCAAGCGGGTGCACATGCGCAGTTCGTCTGCGGACGCCGTTTGTCGCCACTTGGTTGCCTCCGGTTTCCATGTCTCCCATGTGTCGGTCCAAATGTCCCAAAACCGGGATTCGGAGGGGCATGACAAGAGGCACTCCTGCACTGCGAGGCCATGGCGCTGTCCACACTGTGGGCACAGCATCGGCCCGGTTTCCCAGGGTGCCCCATACCCCGGCAATCGCAGTGTCCCCCACAGCCATGGACCCCACTTATCTCGGTTGACCGCGCGCAGAGGCAGCCATGACGTCCAATGCGCCTCGGGTACCAGCTTCTAGGGGCGTGATTTGATGATCCACTTACGGGCAGGGGACGGCATTACATGGCTGTTCAAGAGGATATCCGCGGGTGATGTGCTGCCCAGACCACGGCAAGGGTGCATGGTACTGCCCGCTCGGGCTGCGAGGTCGGCCAATTCGTTGCCAATCCTGTCGTGATAATCTTGCAAACTATGCGCCTTTTTAGGGTCCCGATGCCCACGTGCCCAACGTACTTGGAGTGCCTTGGTGGAGATAAGCTGGTACGCTGCGTCGTGCAAATCATAGTCGGACGATTGTGGGTTGGGTGGCTTGGAGACGCATCGAGCCGCAGCCCGGTTGTCAAGCATGATAGAGTCCCCTGGTTGGGCTAGGCACGCCGCGATCCATACGCCGTACATTTCAGCCCTATAAATTGTCTGCGGGCCTGGTACTCTCGCCTGGATGCGCATAGGTCCGTTGACCACCCCTGTGCCAGCACGCCCTTCCAACAGGCTGCCGTCACTGTACCACGTCGACCCCGTGGGTTGCCCCTGCTGGTGCCAGGCACGGCCTGACTGCTCAACGTTGGGTTGCACGGGACTAGTGCCGCTCTTGGGACGCAGGGATTGGAGGTACTGGTGGGGTACAAGCGACTCAAACCTGCAATCGTCGGAGTCCTCATCATCGAAGAGTGACTCGAGGTCATCGTGGGCCCGGTTCGACCTGGCGATTGGCCGGCGCGAGGGAGGCGCCCCATTTCCATACCAAAGGACAGCAAGATTTTGCGGTACTTCTCCACCATGTGTGGGAGATGACCTCAGTTGGTATGCCTCGTCATAGGCCTGTGTGGAACTCGCAAGGCCCGTTGGACTAGCTGGATAAGGGCGCATAAACCGGCCCAGGACGCGCCGTGGAGGCCCAGTCCCCCTTCAGTGACGTCCGTGTAGAGGCGGTACTGTAGGTACTTTTCCACGCGGGGAGCCTGAAGGACAAACTCTTCGAAGGCGGTCTCCATGCGGTTGCCCCAACACACATCCCACATAAAGAGACTCTTATACACCCACCTGGGGATGAGTACGGAATTGACGATTTGTGCCCGCCCAAAGCTTGTCAACGGGAGGATGGTGTATGCGGCTACCCGAGCTTGTAGGGCGGCGAAGAGCGCATCCCTAGCCTTACCCCTATACCCTACACTAGCGATGGTGTGGCCCAAGTAGGTGAACATGGGATCCTTGAAGTCGAGGCGATGCTGTCCCCACCAGATGTGCTTTGCCTGCTGGGCACCCCCTAAGGTAGCGCCCGAGGACCGTGGTCTGTGGAAGTGATACACTTCTGTCTTGTTAGGATTGAACTGGATCCCAATCTGGGACCCCCAAGCGGAGAGGTCGGTGAGGAGTCGTTCCAATTCAGAATAATCTTTGACAATGATGGCAATATCGTCAACATAAACGAATGTGTCCGGGTACTTGGCGATCAAACGCTTGATCAACAACTCATATACAATAGCGAACAAGAGCGGGGAGCAGGGGCATCCTTCTTTGACGCCCCGCGTGGGCTTGAAATAAATCCGTTCTCCTTGTATGTCCGTGTATGTGTCAGTATGTGCATAGATCGTGCGGAAGGCGTTCACATAGTTCGGCGGGAGCCCGGCATGGTTCAGGATGGAGAAAATGACCTCATGGATTGTGGACGGGAAGGCTTTGGCAACATCCAACAAAACAACAAAAGGCTCCCGGCCCTCCATTTCGTGCTCGTGGAGGGAGTTGACTAAGTTTGCAGCTTGCTCAGTTGCGGTGTGCAAAGGCCTTGACCCATACTGCTCGGGGCTAGCAACCCGGTCCACGAGGCGCTGCAGACGGGGCCTATACAGCTTCATGATAACAAGATATATACTGTTGGTCACGGCAATGGGTCGATAATTCTCGGGGCGGTCAGGACCCCCTTTCTTGTACATCAACACCACCTCAGACCGCAGCCAATGCTGCGGGATATCTCCTGTTCTCCATACTTCCAGCACCCCCTCATACAATGTGTGCAGCGTATCGTCTGGCAGCATACCCAGCAAGCTGTGCGGAACCCCATCAGGGCCCATGGCTTTCTTGTGCTTGCCCATACATGCCCTTTTGAACTCATCGAAGCTTGGTGGGTCATCAGTCATGTGCCCCTGTGGGATGAGCTGTGGGATGAGTGCTTCAATGGCCGCCATGTCATAGGGGGGGTTGCCACTGAAGTTGGCCAGCAAAGCGCGCGCCCGGTCCGGACTGGGTTGCTTTTGCGTGGGCTTCAATGGTCCGCAGGTCCAATTTTTGGTCAAGCGGAAGAATACCCCATCCTTGCGGAGGGCAGCATGACGCATGGTATAGAGGCGCTTGTTGGCCACTTCGCGCAGCTCCTGCGCGATGCGCTTCTTGACCACTTGGAAGTGTTTGTGCCACTGTTGTGTGTTAGTTTTGAGACGGGTCCGCTTGGTGCGCTTCCCCTGTCGAATGACGGCCTGCGCCACCGCCTTGAGGACCGCATCAGCGCGTGATACTGCGTCCATTGGGGTGTCTTGCCCGGCGAGTATGTGTTGTGTCTCCTGCACAGCGGCTCGCTCTTGCCGCACATTCCACTTCTTGGCAGGCTGCGTGGCTTTGATGAAGGACTCACAGTCCGTGGAGGTGAGGCCTGTAGTCATTAGGACGAGCCGGTGGTCGGAGGTGGGCATGGCGACAGTATGGTATGTCACGGGGCTAACATTCCCCCAGCACCGCGAAGAGACCAGGATGGCATCCAGGCGGTGGCACCCTCTGGTGTGTCCCGCCTATACAGACCCATCGGGGCATAGTTCGTGCAGCGGGTCGTATATACGGCGGTTCAGAAGGTCATCGTGCCAAAACCGACTTGGGGTGTTGCTCCAAATAGAGTCGTTGAAGTCGCCCATGAGTACATCGTATTGGTGTGTCTCAACGAAGGCATCTTGCCTCTTCTTGGTGGCTGCAGTTTGGAGTCCATAGTAGTTGAGGACCCGTAGTCGTGGCTTGTTGGGAAGCTGCAAAGTAAGTCCGAGAAAGGTCCCGTCTGGGTCTGCAAAAAGCGAGGCACGTTGATTGCCGTCCTTGAGCACGAAGTGGTCCATTGTGTTGCGGACCAGGAATGCCACCCCATTGATGGTCCCGGACGGGTGTGGGTGATAGTAGATCTGCCACTCGGGGAAGGTTAATGTTGTTGCCGCCTGTATGTTGGGGAAGGTAGGCTTAACTTCTTGTAAGCCGACAATGTCGAGGCGCATATCGGACAAGAGCTGTACGATGGTGACCCATCGGTCCCAATCAACCGTGGGGCCCCCAATATTGAAGGATGCCCACCGGAGGCCATCGCCACTTGGTTGCGTGCAACCGGTAGCAGACTTGACCACTCCCTTGTTCAGTGCGGTATACACGGCACCTTTGTTGGAAATTTCAATGAAGCGCTTGCAAGTGAGATGGATTGAATACATGATTTCTTCCGGAAGTGAGCGAAGATTTAGCCCACCTTGTTCTGTCACTATGCCCTTTGCTAAGTTTGGCCATCACATTCTCAGGACCGGAGTTTCACAATCACAGGTTATTTCATGGCGTGGTTTTTCTCAAGTGGTTCAATTCATGTCCGTGATGTGGGATTACAGGTTTTGTGTTTTTCACACTTTTGCTCGTTGCCTTTGGCATTGCGTTTCACACAAACAAATCGCCTTGTCAATTGGAGTCTGGTTTGGGGGTTAAAGCATGTTGGGGGCGTATTTGTCAAGTAGCATTATGATGAATGGGGGCCGTCGCACTTTGCAGCAAGTACTAGCAGATGAGATATTTCCTTTTACCAAGCCTCCTGGAAGTGGCCAAGAGTTCTCCATCCACACCACCACCTCACACCACACACATGGTCACATTCTAGCCTGCTGTCATGCTGTCATGCTGTCATGCTGTCTACTTCACGCGTGTTTGAAGAAGGTGCTTTTGAAGTCCATTGGCTCGTGGTATTTTTGTTGCCAACCGTGTTTGTGCCACCATGTCACAATTTCAAGGTTTTGTTGGTTCATTAATCACCCGCAAAGTTTTGCTTTTTGGTTCAATGATTCTATTTTTTTTGTGTCCTGCCTTCTGACTTGACCCACAGTATTCATGTTATTAAGCACGAAGGTTACGCGCAACCCATGGGAAACCACAGCCCGCTAGATGGCTGTCCAAGTGGGGCGTAACCCAAGTGGATTTTCGTGCCTCTACGCTATAGGGCTGGTTGCACCTTTCGCTGTAGCCCTGGGCACTGCACCATGCCACTGCCTGCCCATGCCCCCCTGCCTAACTTCCCTACCATGTTGCGCTGAGCGTGCCTTGGTTCTGGGTACACCCTGGGACTAAGGGGGAATGTTTGCCCGGCGCGCGCCCAGCACGCTACCTTTCTATTAACTATCCCGACTTCAGCCCCATGCCCTCTGATGGAGAAGGCCCCCCAAATAGACCATGATGGACTGCGCACCTTCCCTACAAAGCACGTTGCATAATTAGGCAATAGCTGTGAATTCAACAACTCCACAACTCCAAATGTAATTTGTATTGTACTTAACAAATGGTACTTTGCCTTTACCTTTCCCATAGATTTCGCTATGGTAATGAGTCCCCAAGCCGCAAGCGGTTTGGACGGCGTTTCTGCCTCACGTCACAAGAACAATACGCAAACTCAGCATTGGCTACATCAGCCCTGCCTTCTCAGGGCCCAAAGTCGGGCGGAATGGCTGCATCACCCCGGCCTTCTCGGGGTCCCCATGGTGGGGAGAAATCAATATGGCTACATCACCCCTGCTTTCTTGGGGTCCCCATGGCGGGGAGAAATCAACCTAGTAAGGAGTGGATGTGGTGGAAACGAGCAAAAAATGGATGAAAATGGGTGAAACTGGGTGAGAATCCAAATATACCATATCCCGAATGTGAAAGAAGCATCAAAATACCCGTTGTCAAACAACAATAATGCCCATAGTCTCACAAAGTATGGGGTTCTAGGACGGTTACATGTCCAAATAGTTGCATGGCGTGCGCACTGCGCTTAGTGCACCCCCTAAAAAGTCACTGGTGGGGCACGGTTCAAAAAAGATGCCCGGGCGCGCGCCCGGTGCGCTAATGCTCCCCCTAAGAGTCAACACGAGGTTCCCACAACCTGAGGTATTGATTTTACGACTTTGGGTTTTCGAAGTTGAGTGTTGTACCCCCCCCCCCCCCCCTCCTTGTATAAGCTACGCAAAAGTCCCAAATTAATACGGTCCCTACGCCTACTGTAGCTTGGACAAGGCCGTAGAGCCCGAGGTTCAAAAAGAGAAGATTGCATGGTGAGCTCGTCCAAGAAAGGGGAATACAATGCATAAATATCCCCAAAATCAGAGCCATGTGGGTTCAAATGGGCAAACACTCACAACAGATGTGTCCATGACCCTATGTAGCTGGCAAATTTGTCACCAAACCCATGTCTTATGTGGCCGCACTACATTTGTACCGAATCAAATTAGGTACCAAATTAATACGGTCCCTACAATTGCTATAGCTTGGACAAGGGCATAGCTAAGACAAGGGGGGGGGGGGTAATTATTTTTTTTGCACAATTGATTCTCGATGCCAACTGTCTATTTCTCTAGCTCAGGCCATCTGGCTCTATTGCATGTGCTTTGTTTGCTCTGTGACCGAGTTGGTGAAATTTTGAAAATTTGGAAGTTTCGTTGACGCAGAGACAGATTTGAGAAAATCCAGAGACGGCTTGGTGTGTATTGAAAGGCATGGTGGTGTTGTTGTTCATGGTATTCATGGGCTTCATAAGACTCATATGATTCGGTTCCTAAGGCACAACCAAGCAAGGATTTGCATGTAAGAGCGCGCGATGAACACAAATTTGTGTGATGAGGGTGCTCTTGCACAACACAAAAGAGAGCGGTGCGCCATCAAGGCAGGAAAACAGGTCTGACACGCATTTCCCTCAGAAGAAGTGTGCTCAAGTGGCGCCTCACGTCCTTGCAAGAACAGCAGCAAAAGCACCAAAACATACGGAAAACCCCACATTATGGCCCTAACAAGGGCGTTGTTCACATGCACCCTGAGACTATACGACCCATGGCACTCCGGCCCATGAATGATGACTTGCACGCCTGGACAACTGGACATATGGCAACAAATGGCAGGACAGTAATCAATGTCCTCAAATCCATCCCCAAATCACAGAAAACAGATGATCTTCACAGGCAACCAGAAAATGAAGCTGCCAAAATCCATGGTCTCAATACCTTCTTCTGACAAGGGCTTTGTTCTCACAAGGGGTGATATTTGTGGGAAGGCCAAGTAACACATCATGAGGACCTCCATTGGTTTTCTGAGGAGCGTGACCTTTCTGTGCCCTGAGTCCACTCCAAAGAGATCCCCATTTCATGGGCGAGAGCCAAGGATTTCTCTGGGCTCAAAAATTCCGCAGGTGGTGTGAGCCGTCCCACTCCCGTTTCGATCCATGGCCACCAGGACAAGCTCCGGACCAACTGGTGCGTGCCCAGGACCCCGCGCTGCCATGAAGGGCAGGGGCTCGTGCGGCGCTGTGCATTGGCATTGGTTGCGCACTCACACCGCGGCCCACGCGGATGCATTGGGACGCAATGCCCGGAGAAAGAAGTGTGGCATGGGGGAGCCGCGTGGCGGGTTGCAGGCGCCATATGTGCCCGTGCGTCCTGAGGCAGGCCAAACGCCGAGAGGTGCATGAAAAGCGCCTCTTGAATCATCAGCAATGGACAGAGCTTAATTTTCAGGACCCGGAGGTTGATCTGAGGAGGTTCAGGGGGGGTACCAGCAGATCAACGAGGGCACAAACGCAGATGTGTGAGGGCCCAGCGCCAAAGATACACATAGCGTGGCAGGATGCACGAGGCTTTTGGCGCAAAGGCGTGGGAATGCGACATGCAGCGAAGGAGATACAGCCGGAATGGTGCACCACAGCAACACACTGGCGCAGCAGGGCATAGGGGGCAGAGGTTACAAAAGATTGAGGGTCATGCAACCATCGGGTCACCATCAGCTCGAAAATGAGTGGGGACGGAGGTCAGTGTGCCACGCCCAAACCAGAAGCTATGCGCGGCCACACACCTTTTGCGTATGGCAGGAAAGTGCCCCGCTGCGCTGAGGTGAGGGTCCGGGATAATACAAAGGCGTCAGAAGGCAAAGGTGGGCCTGCCCCAGTGCCGAGCCTCAGAGTGCAAGACATCTCAAGGGCCCTCGCGGCCCGAACATCCAGCGGCAGGAACGAAAAGGAAGGCCTCGCTGGACCTGTGTGCCCCAAAACGCACTGAGCTTGTGGCCTTTGGAGTCAGCGTGCCAGGGCTGCATGCCATGAGTGCGAGTTGCGCTCAGACGCAAGCGGAACAACAAACACAACACCCCTGTCAGCAGGCGCGCGCACACACAGACACACATTGTGGTGCGCGTTTTGTGGAGAACACTTTTGTGTGCGACGTTGTGCCATTGATGATTGTCGTGAGCGCCGCATTTGCCTGGGCCCCACCGACGGGTCGGGGCATGCGGAGTGACCGTGAGGGACCGAGGGAACATGGAGGTCCACCATGCATCCCGGATCCTGCCAGTCCCTCGCCGGGACGTGGCAGATGCACACGCATGCGCGCGCACACACACACGGACACACAGGCACACTAAAACATCCGCACCCACGCCGCCGCACGCACGCGCCTGCACGCAAACACTGCTCAGGGCAAAACGCAACAGTCAACCACCACAAAACACTCCACAGCGCACACGTCAACCGCATGCCCCCATGCCCACATACATTCACACACGGACGCACGCATGCACCCGACCACAGACACGCAGACACACACACACGTACGTAACACACTCGCACATGTGCCTATACATGCGTGCGTGATAAGCAGACAAACGGAGTCGCCAAGGAGTGTAATTGCCTTGACCAGCGGTAAACAACAACAATGATGGTATTGCGTGTCTAGGTGCCTTTCTGTGGCAGTCGGAAGTTGGCCCTGTTTGTATTGTTCGGAACTGTCAAGCCGCACCCTTGGCGAGTGCTTGACCCTAAACTATGGATGCCCGCAGATCATGGACGGTATCAACAAACGAATTATGGTTAGACGGTAAGGTCAGCGCTCAGTTAGGGGTGGAGCTCCATGGGTGATGGCAGCCAAACAGCACGGACAAGTCACAGAGCACCGAAGGGACTGCAATACAATGCAGAGGGCTAAACCTGATTCGCCAGGGTCAGATTGCTCACCGCCAACCCAACGCCATGTCATGTGCAACCACCCATCCCCCACCCCCCCACCAACACACACACCATGCGCGCATAAAATAGGCACTGTCCACCTTGATCGTAAAAGGTCTCAACCCCGGGGGGGGGGGGGGGACTCCTCAGGTTTGGATGCCAAATACCCCCCACTAACCGTTGGCCAGAGGTCCCCTGGGGGGGGGGGGGGGGTTCTGGGAGGGGCGATGGGGGGGGGGGTGGGCGTCTGGGAGGGTCAGTTGGGGGGGGGGGGGGGTCCAGGTGGGGCTTTTGGGGGGGGGGGGGGGGGGGGCGCATGCCCCCAAGGCCAAGCGTTGGTCAATCACAGGCTCCCCTTACCTCCCCTTGCCTTCCCTCTAATCATACCATCACCCTAAACCTAACCTTTGCAGCCAGCTGTTTCCGCCAGGCCAACCATGTTGATTAGGCTGAACAAGATCCCCCAAATTTCGTTCATGGCTGCTTTTGCCACATCATTGCTCTCCATTTTAGACCCCAACACTAACTCTGACCCTAGCCTAGGGTTAGAACTAGGGCTAGGGCTCGGGTCAGGGTCAGGGTCAGGGTTAGGACTAGGCTGAGGGTTGGGGTGGACGTTAGGGTCGGGTTGGGTTTGAGGATAGTGTTGGGGTGCAAAGTGGACAAAATCTTCCTTCGGGCGCCTTTGGTGCCCATGGACTCCTGAGGGCGGCACCTTTGGCAACTAACTGTTGGCTGGAGGCCCCCTAGGGGGGGGGGGGGTTAGTTGGCGTCCTCGGACCTGCAGAGTCGCCCCCCCCCCCCGGGCCTCAGCTAGCCGCCACTGCTGCACTGAGCTAATAAATGGAAGCGATTGGGCACCGAAAGAGGGGCATAATCTGGGGCTGCGTTGCGCTACAGCTCAATGCTTTTGCGTCTACAAATGCACTGCTGCTGCAGTGTGATTGGCTTTCCTGTACGCAGCACATGATCTAGTCGCCACTATGCTCCGCCTGGTCCACAAAGTGAGAGAAGAAAAAAGGCCAATAAATGGGAGAAGAAATCACTTTGATTTGGTTTCGGGATCCGAGCTCTGGATGATGAGCCAGAGAGGAGGCCTGCAAACAGGTGTGACTTCGTTTTGGTGATTTGGGGTCAGAGGCGGAGATTCGAAATATCTGGAGCTTTGTACCCTCCTGCGAGGCGCTGGTGCATGTCAGACATTCAGATGCGTACATTGCAACATCAACAACTGTCCTGAATCACTACTGAGGGCTGGATGTTTGCCGAATGCGCCCAGTGATAGAGGGGCAACGAAGTGAAAAACGGGGGGCTGGATGTGCAATGGCGTGCGGCAGCGCCACCAAGTTTCGCTGGAATCAGCCTGTGCCGAGTGCCACTCAGTAACACCTGCTCAGTCAGAAACAGCTGCATCCGACAGACAACGCAGCAGGACCCGGATCTTTGTGGTGTCTGAGTCTGTGCTGCGCTTCACAACTTGAAACTTGAATATTGCACTGAATCACTTGTGGCTGAGACATCTTCACCCACTTCGCAATGGCCTCTAAGTGACCTGGGAGCCAGCGAAGCGGGGTATAGAGGGATAGAGACGGTGTGGCTATGCGAACGGAGATACACAAAACTGTACATAAATATGAGGGGCTGTGTGTGGTAGATCTCAAAGCGGTTCGTAAGTGCTGACCTGGCGTTTGCACGACCCAAAGGTGAAGCAGTCCAAATGGTTTCACTGGCATGTCTTCCCCTTGCCTAACGCACCCCAAGGCGTTGTCCTCAGAATGCAGCAGATCCAGCCATGCAATTCAGTATTCAGCGACGTCTTGCATTTCCGTTTCTTGGAAATGTGGATCAGTCCCGTGGCTGTGAAAGGGTGGCCTAGAGGAAACACAAATCACTGCTCTTCATCACACCATTTGGACTTCGAGCGCTAGGCCGCATTAAGATGATGCTGGGGCCCCTGGCGGGCTGCTTGGATGGGCACAGAATATTTGGGTGCAGCTGCGCTTCTCTGGATAGAGTAGGGACACCGCGGGACTATCTTCTCGTTTATGACGCCCCATCACCCCAAACTAAAGGTGGCCCAAAGCCCTCACTAAGAAGGGGGGCTGCGGACCAGGGGGCGGAGGTGCCGACACCTCAAAACGATCGCCCGGTCCCGCCAACCATTTTCAAAGGACATATCATGCGGGGGGGGGGTATTTGTAAAGGGCCAAGTAGGACGTGATTCCACAAGTTGCGGAAACAACACCTACTGTTGTTCTGACAGGCGGCGGGGGGGGGGGGATACCTGCTTGTAGAACCCACCGGTGCTACCTGCACTGCAAGGGACTGCCCCCTGCCACTGGATGCATTCCTGTAAATCCACAGGGACCAACCACTTTCAGCCATCTTACCAACGCTGTCCCAGTCTGCAACGCGCACTTCGTTGGCCCGTTTGGGTCGATTTTGGGACGAGAATTGGCGCATCTGCTGCAGAGTGTCGGGCCGGGATGTATTTGAAGGGGAGGGGCACCTGAGTCGCTGTGTCAGGAGCGGCAGGACCGCTCAAAACCAAGCCACACTCCGAACCCAAATCAAATCACACGCTCTGAGGGCAAGGCCTGTTTTACGTGTTTGGATATGTTTCGGAGCATCGGAGCGGCAGCAGCAGTGGAAAGCGGTGTGGGGACAAGCACAGCGGCGCGGTTCAGCTGTGTCCGCAGAAGGAGGGTACCACAGCAGCCGAGAGCACTCAGAAAACAGGGAAGCGAACAGACGCAAAAGTATCGAAGGGGCTGGGGGGGGCGTCGGGCTTCGGATGCTATAAAAGCATTCGCATACACTAGCGCGACTCATGCCAGTGCTGCAACTTGGGGCTGTGTGTGCGGGACTGCATGATGCACATAACACGGCCTCCGCAAAAAAAAAAGCAGAACAGCTGCCGCCACAACCACCGCAGCTGGCTTCAATGCGATGCACCTGTTCAGGAGTGCAGAGGCGAATGACCTCCCTCTCTCAATACGCGTGACGCCCTCTTGTCCACCAACCCGGCGATGGTGTCCCTCTGCGTAGCAGTGGAGTTCCTCAAGACCTTTCTGTCTGTCCTCCTGTGCACAGCCCCGCCCTCCTTCTCCCCCTCCCTCTCGATTTTCAGTTTGCTGTTTCAGTGGGCCCTGTCCTCACACGTCTCACGGCACGACCCACGACCGCAGTCCAAACTGATCCGCCAGAAGGTGGTCTGCCGCGCATTCCTTCCGCTTCGTCACTGGTACGGGGGACTGAGGGGTAGCTCTCGCCCCCGGCACCCCCACCCAAACAAGTGGTCCGGGCGGTGCCAAAAGAGCCAGGCCAGGCCCTGGGACCGGCGCAGGGCACCCCCTCTCACATGAGCACAAACGCTCTGCACACCGCATCGTTTCCCTTTCTCATCGTCTGTCGGTGGTGCCGCTGGGGAGCACCGGCATGTGCGTGTGTGTACTTGCGGCTGGTGCCATACCCCACGGGCCATGTCGGCCCTGTTGGCGTGGCCTGCTGCTGTGCGTATTGCCGGAGGTTCAGGGGGGGGTACCGGCAGATTTTATGAGGGCACAAACGCAGACGTGTGAGGGCCCAGCGCCATAGATATACATCGTGTGGCGGGATGCGCGAGGCTTTTGGCGCAAAGGCGTGGGAAGCGACGTGCAGCTGAAGAGATACCGCCAGAATGGTGCACCACCGTGACACCGTGGCGCAGCAGGGCATAGGCAGAAACAGGGTTCGCTCTGCTTCGACCCTCGCCCTTGGCACTCGATTGTCCGGCAGCATTTCCGCTCCGTGCGCGTAGGACACTTGTCCCGATCACACATGCAAAGAAAAAAGGTAAATGGGCACCGAAGACGCGCACTTCACCTCAAATCCGCAAACCCGAGGCATGCAAATCGCGCCAGACGGATCCGCCAAACTCTGACGCGGGGGATGACTACCGCTGTCGCCTGCGGGCAGGGCACGCACAGGACGGGCACGCCCTGCGGGATCCCCCCGGTTGACCTCGTTCGCCGTTTGCCTGACCGAGCCCTGCTTCTGTGTGGCTGGGGCAGCTTTGGGCCCTGCCCAGCCAGACGCGGCAGGGGGCCTCCGAGGGGGGGGGGGGGGGGGGCGTCCCACGGGGGTGCAGCAGCAGCAGCAGCAGCAGCAGCAGGGGCCCTACCCGGTGCCGTTCACGCGCACAGAGCCTCTTGGGTTGAGCGACAGTTGGTCATTGGCCAACTGCCGGTCACGCCTGCGCCCCATGCGGCCACGGCCCGTCTGTAAAGTGAGCCCCCCATCACTGAGTGGACTGGCCCCTGCGGGCGGGTTTGGCTTCCTGGGGCCAAGACCGGGGGAGGCTGCGTCAGCGCCGTTGGGCTCGTTGAAGGAGGGCTCTAGCCCCCGATGCTGCTGGGAGTCAGGGCTGCGCCTGGGAATGAGCCGAGCGAGAAGGAGAGCAAGGGGGAGAGGGAGAGGGAGAGGGATTTGGAGCAGGAATCGGGGAGGGAAGGAGCGAGGGAGAGGGAGAAAGAGGGAGGGGGGGGGGGGGGCGGCAGAGAGAGTGGGAGTTGGTGGGAGTTGGATGAGGGTGTGTTGTGGTGCACAGCACCGTTCTCCAAGGCTGCCCCTTTCTGTGGTGGCTATTGTTGCTGTGCATACTTGCGCGCTTGTTGTGCTATTCGTTGCTCCGAGCCTTTGGTGCTGGCCCCACCTTTCATCTTCGGGGGCGTTTTCGCACAGCGCGGGCACAGCGCCAATTATTACGTTGTTTATCCCGGGAACACCCCTGAAAACCACCCACCTACAGAAGGATGCATGATCAATTCAAAACAGCATTGGGTGCAGAATTCAGGACCCTGGGAGGCGTGGCAAGCATCAGAGACCAGCTGCCATATTGCACTTGCAGCTCGGTAAGATGGTGTGCCAACCGAGTGGTTTGAGGCCCCAGCAGCCCATTTGACCTTTTTTCTAGAGGGTGGTGTCCCCCGCCTAAGGGAGGCAAAAGAGGGAAACAATATTGGCAAACATACCAAGCACATGTGCATGCTAAAAAAAAGAAATCCCTGGTGTACCAGCAGGGGTGTGTAGGGTGCAGAATTCAGGACCCTGGGACCCGTGGCTACTGACGGTGGAACACAGCCAACTTGTCGCACAGCACGCGCACAGCGCACGGTGCGCCCCCTTATCCAACCCCCCACAAGCATTGCACCACCTTCTCTCCACTGCATGCATGCAGGCATGGCACACAGACACCCACTAGAAACATCAGTTAGCCCTATGCCACAGATCCCGGAATGTGTGCATCGCCATGCACGGGCTTTGTCCTGATGGTTGCTACCCTGGGCCTCCACCGCCGGGCCCTATCACCATCACTGCCACAATTACTCTCTATCATCAATGACATGCCACTGCCCTGCCCCCGGCTCAAAAGCCCCCAGATGGGCTCAATGTTGCGCCCCCTAAGCCCCCTATGACAGACTGCCGGCACCCATGCATCACCATGTGTCACATGCACCTGAATTTGGTTTGCATCACCAACAGATACCACATCAAGGGGGGGGGGGGCTCACATTTCGGCTTGCTGAGCTATGGGAAGCGTCGTGGGTTGCGCGCGGATGAACGCATGCTGTAGGATGTGTGCACCCACGATTGGTGCACTCCCACTTCCCCCCTGTGGTTTGTGTGCTCTGTACCCAAGAGGCATCACATGAGTCTATGGGACACACATTGCAGCAATACACATCCTGAGAGCATGTTGGCACAACCAAGATGCACATGCTTGTGTAGCTTTAGCACATCCTCATTGGAGGTTCCAATAGAATTGGCGTCCTGTAACTACTGTAAACATACTGGGTGCTGCCCGTAGCACTAGCGGTTGAGATTTGACATACCCCCGCAGGTGGCAGTTAGAGTGGAGAAACTCATATGTGTCTTGATAGCAGAGTGCACACATCCAAAAGCAAGAGGACCGATCTCCTATTTGCAGCAGGGCGAATTGTGCAAAGGTTTATACTAATCTGTGGAGGTGCAAACCACGAAAATCAGGTAGGTTAAACAGCTAGGCAGTACACTACCAAGATTAGGTTGGTGCATGTGGAGCATAGCTACTGGTAGTAGATGAAATATACCCAGGCATCAAGACGAGGAGTGGCACCGTTACAATCAAAAAACGCTGAATACACACAAAAATAAAAGAAAAGCATGAAACTTGGGGATCCTTGACAGAGCACTCAAACTTGAACTTCTGGTGGAACAAATTTTGTGTTGGGTAGTGTTTGGACGGAAGTGAGGATGGGCAAAACACAAAGCCAACGGGTACTAGGGCATGGACATGTGCAAGACAAACAGTAGCACAGAACAACTATTCAACACTGTTTGATGTGCGCTGCAGGTACAGAGCAAAAAGTTTCCCGTCCACTGAAAAACAATCCAAAACCCAGGGTTTCAGTTGACTTAGCTTAGAGGCAGGCAGGGGATCTAGGGGACGAGGCCCCCTTGACGCCCCTGCCAGAATGTAAATTAACGCAAGTGCCTGGGGGGCAGGGGAGAGGCACAGGGAGAGGGAGAGGGACAGGGTTGCCAACCCCCCCTTTTCTTCTCTCAAAAGACACAAGACACACGAAGAGCCACTAGAACAAGGAGTTGCCTGGGCGAATGGCTTGGCGCACTGCATTGCGCCTTCATCCAAGTCCGACGATTCTCCCTTCCCCTTTGAATAAGCGAGGAAATACTGCCAAGCCCAAGCCGCTGCCTGCCCCGTGTGGCAGGGGGATACCCGCCTTGACCAGGTTGATGCCTTTGTAGCCTGAGTAGGTTGAGTACGTTGAGGACTGTACTAGGCCTTGGCAGGCATTACTGCACTGGGCAATAGTGTCCCACGTGCAAGCAGAGCGCACGTGATGGGTAGATTACCCGCACACTTCCGTGCGCGTCTCATCCGTTGCATTGTCTATGGCCGTAATGCCAGTCCACAGACACCAGTTGTCCACCCCCTACTGGTTCAATTGCGTTTGTGACAGGGGCTCTTCTTCAACGATCAGTCCCCAACCACATGATTGGACCAGCTCCAAGTGCCTGTGCGTTGGGGTTGCGTCGTACACGTGCATAATGGTCCGACTTTCGCCCTTAAATCTTGTGTACGTGGGCAGCATGCTCGATGGTGATGGAGGGAAGGGGGGGGAAAGAACAGCGGGAGACGAGCCTGTGGGTGAGAGAGTGGGGGTAGGAGAGGGAAAGGCACCGTGAGGGTGAGAGTGAGAGTGAGAGTGAGAGTGAGAGTGAGAGTGAGAGTGAGAGTGAGAGTGAAAGTGAGAGTGAGAGTGAGAGTGAGAGAAAATGAGAGAGTCAGAGTGGCCATATTTTGATGGGCGACCTGAAATTGCCTTGCTAACCCACTGCTTTACACAGAAAATGGCTGTCAACATTCCTGTGAACTTCCATGCAGTGTACGAGGGTCAAAGGAAAGAGACCGGGAGGTACAGGGAGGCCCACTCCTGGCGGCAGCAAAAGCAAACCTGTGCCCGTGTGCAAATTTCCAATCGTCATTTGCGCTGTTGCTAAGGCCAAAGTCTCCATCTCTGTGCCTGTGCCGGGGGTTGGGCGGCAGGCCAAGTTTTGGAGGCCTTGGCTGTGCGGTGGAGCTTGGAAGTCCAGGGATGTGACCCTCACCTGTGGTATTGACGGTGGATGAGGTCTCTCTGGGTGTCTGCAGCGCACTCGGAAAGGTACAGGCTTTTTGGACTTGTACTCGGCTGCCCGTTCTTGCCTGTTCTCGTTGGTCCCCAGTTGCCGAGCGACTAGTTTGGCTTGTCTGCATGCCGCGTTTGGGGACCACCCGTGCTGTGGCCCCCCCCTGTACCCACCTGGCTACCCCTTGCAAACCCTTGCTCTCCCCATGGCCAAAATTGAACGTCCAGATCTGTGGTCTGCTCAGCAATACCCCACCCCTCTGATCCCCTCCCCAGCCTCATGGATCGGGGGTTATCGTAATCTGGAAAGATGCCCGGTTCAGGACATTGGGTCGCAGACATGCCACTAGCATTTGGCAGGGAATCTCAGTCTCATTAGGAATCAACCCTGTACAATGTGCCACTCAGTAATGCCTGTCCGAATCACAACCAGAAGTAGGCACCTGCTGCATTGAGTGCATTACTCAGTAGGGCCCAGCTCCGCCTGCTTGCGTCCGGCTTGACGGACGCTAGTGGCAAGTCTGTTTGGTAGGCATGGGAGACAACTCATACAGACACAGAAAGATGCTCAAGCTTTTCATGTATCAGTGCAGGACGCAACACCTGCAGAACCGCTCAAACCTCCATACCGCCCCAACTTGTCAAAGACATTTGTGCCAAGCCTTATGTTTGATGAGCCTTGTTGGAATACGGGGGCCCATGTTTGTCCTGGAGGGTTGAGTTTTGGGGGACTTTCGCACTCGCATTTTTGAAGAGATCTTCAGCTATGTGCCCCCCACAGCCTGCTTTCTCACAAAACCTGCACCGCTCCCGGACGCTGCCCTTGAGTCGGGGTGGGTCCATCAACCGCCGTCTCAACCGGCGCGCCGTGAGGCGAACAGTCCCTTGTTCACTACGCCTCCAAGTCACTGAATTTACAGAGGCAAGCCCTTCTGGACCACACCACATCCTTGGTTAGCCTCCATTTCATTTTTTCAGGCCAACTCAGGGGGCCTATCCATCCGAAGCCAGCGGTGACGCCACGGGCAAAATGCTTGGAAATGCAGTGCACCACAGATGATTTGCGCCTGGTGATCCGGAATCCCCTTGGCCCTGAATTACAATCACTACATCGGTGTTGGAGAGCCCTCCATACTGCACAGTCTGGGAGTGACTAAATGTGAAGCCTGCCAGCGCTGGCAGCAGTGGATACCAAGAGTGGGCAGGCTGGCTTGTGGGGGTAGTACCCGGTGTCCAGTGCTGGGGGGGGGGGGAGTTCCATATGGCTGGTGGCGTCCCATGAAGCACACCCAGTGCCCAGTGTCATGTCTTTTGTACATGTGGCATGCTGTTGTTGATCGAGGTCGGCAGACTCTATCCGGGTGCGGTATCATGGGTCAGAGTGGGATGCCAGTCCCGCTCCTCACCATTGCAGCATCACCGCCCCCGTGGCGTCCACTCTCCTGCCGGCGCTGGCACAGGCTTCACACGCAATGCCACCGCATCTGACGTAGGAGGTGTCATCAAGTGCTATACATCGCTGGTGCGTTGCAGTACCGGGCAGTTTGCCCTTGGTGTTGGGGGGAGGGGGGGGTGGCTTCTGCAGTAAAAATCTCCATAAGGAGCTCGATGTTGCCGTCGCCCAGCCCACCCAACACTGCTTTCCGCACCTCTGTCTGACTACAGGGGGCGGATCTGCAGGCGAAGTGGGACTCTGGGCGTCGGGGACTTTTGACGCAAACCCGCAAGAACGAGCACAAAAGCATAAGAGAGCATGGCTGGGACGGACAGGGGCCCCACGGGAAACCGGATGACTGTTGAGGGACTCTCACCCACCACGCTTTAACGTGAGGCCGAGGATTGTTCCTCCCTGAAAAACAACACCCACGAAGCATTGCGGATTGGCCGCAGTGTTGTCGGTGACAGTGGAACGTGTGTCCCACTTCTCACGTGTCTGCCAGCCCCACGCCCCACCACCTGGTAGCGCGGCAGGGAGGATGATACCTTCGGGGTGTTCAGGGGGTATGGGGCTGGGGCTGCCGAAGGATGGCTGCTGCCGTCGGCCAAAATCAATGCTTCGAGGAGTTGTCAGGGCGGTCGGGGAGAACATGTCAAAAGTCTGATTGAAGCTTTGGGAGGCCGACTCGTCCAGAAAGGATCGTGAGAGCGGCGTGGACGAAAAGGAGCGGTCCTGCGGGATCCAACCAGAGCGCTCTGCCACCGTCGCTCCCCTCAACTTGGCTGTACACCTGCCCCCAGGGCTTCTTTAGAATAATTAAAAACCAAGGGGGGGGGGGGGCTCCCCCCAAACCCCCTCCCGCCCTCCCGAGACCATAGTGACCATGGTGGGAAAAAACGAAATTTACAATCGGGAAAATCTGGTCAGGCCATTTTTGGTACACCAAGTTTTGGGTCCAAAACCCCCTCCCCCCCTCCCCCCCCCTGCTCAAAAGAAGCCCTGCCTGCCCCTGCCCGACGCCCCATGCCCCTGCCCAACCATGCAGCACTCTGCAGACCGAGGCACTCACGGCCACATGACGCCCGCAGACACGGGGGCAGCTGAAGCGACGCCCTGTGGGGCCGTGGGCTTCAAGAGGGCGCCGTCCAAACGGATATGCGTGAGGAAGATCTGGTGCGCTTCCCCGCACCATACTCCATGCCCATGGCCCTGGCCCTTCCTCTTCCCCGCCGCCTTGCTCCTGCCCTCTCCTGCAGTGGGGAGCTGGCCCCCATGCCCTACAAAACCAGGGTCTCCCCCTGACCTGCAGCACAAG
Source organism: Eutreptiella sp. 'Long Island Sound 2002' (assembly GCA_964036045.1). Lineage (NCBI taxonomy): Eukaryota > Euglenozoa > Euglenophyceae > Eutreptiales > Eutreptiaceae > Eutreptiella > Eutreptiella sp. 'Long Island Sound 2002'. The sequence continues at coordinate 32,476,717 of OZ038401.1, read as the reverse complement.
CCTTGCCCAGCATCGTAGTGTGAGGTTGGGTCCAGCAGACCCCAGGCCTGCCTGCAGACCTGCAAGGCCGCATACCTGGACCCCCCTTCACCATTTGTCTGGGTGCTCCATGTGACGCGGCCCTTGGACTGGGCCCAGTTTTCATGAATATCAGCATGAGCATCAGCGACACCGCCAGTGTCTTCTTCACTGCTGTCGATTTGGCATTCCTAACCCAAATCCATCATCCGGTGAGTCACTTTGACAAGAAAATCAATCGGATGAACATACCCGTGGAGGGGGGGGGGGGAGTTTGGTGCGTGCGAAATTTGGAATGGCAAAATTTGGTGCGGGGAATTTTTGGCACAAATGCTTAAATACCACGAGAAAATTTCGTACAAAATTCCCAGACTGTGGCGCAAACAAGAGTAGAAAGAGTAGAAAAATGGCTGCGGCTCTTAAAACACGACGGCATAATTTCACACAGTTTTGTTGTGCCAAACTTGCGCCGTTCTAAATTTCGCCAATTCCAAATTTCCCCCTCCCGAGTAATCCACAATGGCTGAGGAGCAGCACCTCCTGTGGGAAATGCTGCCGGCTGGCGGGCTACCCAACACACCATGACTTGTATGGCGTGTTTAACAGCTTCCATGCGTCCAGCACAGCACAGCGCCGGTCGGGTGACAGGAGTGGCTGACAAGGCCGAGTCGATCAACAGGTGTTTCCATGACCGGTGGATCGACTCGACCCGTTCAGTGACGCTTATCATCCGTCCTTAGGCATTCTTTTTCAGACTGGTGCTGTGCGGCTTGTGCTGGTGCTGGTGTTGCTCCGGTGCGTGCGACGGTGGCGACCAGCTTCGAGACTACTGAGAAGGCTGAAGACCCATCCCCCCATCGCTTCCTCACAGCGATTCGCTTGACAAGGCGATGTTCAAATTGGGCTGCCAGCGATGCTGAACATGTCTGTCGTCCCTATTGCGGGTGCCGTAGACGTATTTTGGGTGGGCCAGATGCTGCTGCCCCCTCTCTTGCACACGTAGCACATCACACAATCCCCCCCCCCGGCTCTAACACGGAAATCTCATCACATAATGCACCCCCTACATCACAGCACGTGTCCCCTGAAGAGGGATGGGTATCCACGTACAGGGCTGAACCGAAAACCACGGCCAAAAAAATGGCAGCCGCCAGCTGTAGCATGAGCTGCAATGACACTGTGCGGGCAGATGAGTGCAGGGGAGAGTACCTGTGGTGGAGAAACAGAATCGGACAACGCGGATGCTCGTCCATGCCGTGCTGCAAATTTCTGCAGCATCCCACGATTTTCCTGAGATTCGGAGACGCGCTGCATGAATTTGGCGAATAAGCGCGGGTGGCACAGGGCGGGCAGATCCAGGGTGAACAGGCAACACTGGCAGATGCAGCGTGGAGACACGGGGTTGGGTGGCTGGAACACACTATAAATCGCGTGGCTGCAAGGCAGAAGACTACATTGGTGCCGCATGTGAGCACACATGCGCCATTGTGACATGCAGATATCAACACGGTGCATTAAAATACCATCTTTGATAAGGTGTCTGGCGTCTCTGTTTGGGGCGGGCGGGGGAGGGGGGGGTGGTAGAAAGACATGGCCAACGCCTGGGGGACCCGTGTTAAACGAGCCCCACTGCAACAGAGCCGTCATCTTGGGCTCTCCGCCACTTGCCTCCACAGCAGCACCCTGCTCCGCCAGTTGCCTATTGCAGAGGGATAACTGTCCCACTCTCACCCGGGAAAAATACTTTGCCCTGTTGGCTTGGAATGAGCAATGTAGACAAAAACTCAAACCAATGTGTACACTTGGAAGTACCAACCGGCCCACGTACCTGGCCTTTCTGCCCACCCCACGCCACACACACACACACACACACACGCGCACACGCACACGCAAACGCACACGCACACGCACACACACACACACACACACGCACACGCACACACACACACACACACACACACCCACGCACGCGCACGCGCACGCGCACGCGCACGCGCACGCGCACGCAGGAGAGGAGGAGGAGATGCGGTCCCCCGGTAGGGCGCCCCCGCGGCACATCCCCATGGTGCCCGCCGGCCCTCCACGGTCTGGAAAGCGACCGCGAGGGGGGTTTCACCCCAACCCGTCCGGCTAAGCATCATGGCGGCGGCTCTCCTCTTCGTCTCCTCCCCTTGTCCCCTGGCCCGCGCTACGTGCATGCACCCGCCCTACACGTAGCCGGATCCCCTCCCAGGGGCACGGAATGGGGGGCGAGGCGGAGCGCCGGCTCCACTTCCGGCACGGTCAACCACCCCCCCAAGGGAAGGGGGACGCAGTCTCACGGGTGTGGGCCCTTAGCCGCCAGGTACTACCGACTGGGCGGCGTTTGGCCGGCGGGTCTCGGGGGCTTGGTCCGTGGCCTGGTCCCCCCCCCCTCCCCCGGCGCACGGCACTTCTGCCGAAGGTGTCCGTGCGCGGGGCCATCCTCTAACCCTCCAGTCGTGTCCCCCCAATCCGCAGTGCCGCACGTCTGCGGAGGGGACACGCAAACCCCCGCCTCGGTGAATCCAAAGCGAAGGAGGCCCCCTCGCCTCAGCGGCGGGGGCCTCGGTGGTCCCAAAGCGAAAGAGGCCCCTTCGCCTCAGCGGCGGGGGCCTTGGTGATCCCACAGCGAAGGAGGCCCCCTCGCCTCAGCGGCGGGGGCCTCGGTGTCCGAAAGCGAAGGAGGCCCCCTCGCCTCAGCGGAGGGGGCCCCGGTGGTCCCAAAGCCAAAGAGGCCCCCTCGCCCCAGCGGCGGGGGCCTCGGTGGTCCCGAAGAGAAGGAGGCCCCCTCGCCTCAGCGGCGGGGGCCTCGGTGGTCCCAAAGCCAAAGAGGCCCCCTCGCCTCAGCAGCGGGGGCCTCGGTGGTCCCAAAGCCCAGGAGGCCCCCTCGCCTCAGCGGCGGGGGCCTCGGTGGTCCCAAAGCCAAAGAGGGCCCCTCGCCTCAGCGGCGGGGGCCTCGATGGTCCCAAAACGAAAGAGGCCCCCTCGCCTCAGCGGCGGGGGCCTCGATGGTCCGAAAGCCAAAGAGGCCCCCACCGCCTCAGCGGCGGGGGCCTCGATGGTCCCAAAGCGAAGAAGGCCCCCTCGCCTCAGCGGCGGGGGCCTCGGTGAACCCAAAGCGAAGGAGGCCCCCTCGCCTCAGCAGAGGGGACCTCGATGGTCCCAAAGCGAAGGAGGCCCCCTCGCCTCAGCGGAGGGGGCCTCAGTGGTCCCAAAGCGAAGGAGGCCCCCTCGCCTCAGCGGCGCGGGCCTCGGTGGTCCCAAAGCCAAGGAGGCCCTCTCGCCTCAGCGGAGGGGGCCTCGATGGTCCCAAAGCGAAGGAGGCCCCCTCGCCTCAGCGGAGGGGGCCTCGGTGGTCCCAAAGCGAAGGAGGCCCCCTCGCCTCAGCGGCGGGGGCCTCGGTGGTCCCAAAGCCAAGGAGGCCCCCTCGCCTCAGCGGCGGGGGCCTCGATGGTCCGAAAGCCAAGTGTGGGGGAAGGAAAAATACCTGGCGAATCCACGGGGCGTCCCTATCCCCCCGCGGCCCAGGCTGGACCGGAGGGACTCGGGTGTAACCGCCGCTGTGTGGGGGAAGGAAAAATACCTGACGAACCCACAGGGCGTCCCTATCCCCCCGCGGCCCAGGCTGGACCGGAGGGACTCGGGTGTAACCGCCGCTGTGTGGGGGAAGGAAAAATACCTGACGAACCCACGGGGCGTCCCTATCCCTCCGCGGCCCAGGCTGGACCGGAGGGACTCGGGTGTAACCGCCGCTATGTGGGGGAAGGAAAAATACCTGACGAACCCACGGGGCGTCCCTATCCCCCCGCGGCCCAGGCTGGACCGGAGGGACTCGGGTGTAACCGCCGCTGTGTGGGGGAAGGAAAAATGCCTGACGAACCCACAGGGCGTCCCTATCCCCCCGCGGCCCAGGCTGGACCCGAGCGACTCGGGTGTAACCGCCGCTGTGTGGGGGAAGGAAAAATACCTGACGAACCCACGGGGCGTCCCTATCCCTCCGCGGCCCAGGCTGGACCGGAGGGACTCGGGTGTAACCGCCGCTGTGTGGGGAAAGGAAAAATACCTGACGAAACCACGGGGCGTCCCTATCCCCCCGCGGCCCAGGCTGGACCGGAGGGACTCGGGTGTAACCGCCGCTGTGTGGGGAAAGGCAAAATACCTGACGAACCCACGGGGCGTCCCTATCCCTCCGCGGCCCAGGCTGGACCGGAGGGACTCGGGTGTAACCGCCGCTGTGTGGGGGAAGGAAAAATACCTGACGAAACCACGGGGCGTCCCTATCCCCCCGCGCCCCAGGCTGGACCGGAGGGACTCGGGTGTAACCGCCGCTGTGTGGGGGAAGGAAAAATACCTGACGAACCCACGGGGCGTCCCTATCCCTCCGCGGCCCAGGCAGGACCGGAGGGACTCGGGTGTAACCGCCGCTGTGTGGGGCATGATCGTCTCTCAAAAACACAGGTCAACAGGGGCTCCTGGGGGGCTTCCGCCCCCCCTGGTCCGTCTGTGGGGGGCCTCCCCTTATTTCATGATCGTCTCTTAAGAACACAGGTCGACAGGGGCTCCTAGGGGGGCTGGCGCCCCCCCTGTCAGTCTCTGGGGGGGCCACCCCTTATTTCATTATCGTCTCTCACCCGGGATCCACAAGGGACGGGGGGGCCACCCCTTATTTCAGTACTGTGTCGCCAAGGCAGGCCGCTCCCCCCTGCATGGGCGGAGGACCAAGGACGGGGGGCCTCCCCTTGTTCCACTGCACTGCCTGGGGAGCCAGACGTCCAGGCTGCAGGCAGGTGCCATTACCCTGGCGCAGTGAGCACCGTAGCGGCAGGCGCTGGCCCTTACCTCCGCCCCGGCGCTGTCTCCCCTTTATTCCACCGCCTCCCAGATCCGGTCCCGTCGGATAGGACGAGATCCCCACCCCACGATGTACCTGTGCAGATCACAAGGTGCAGTGGGTTGGGGTAGGGGAGCGCACACGAGCCCTGGAGAGGGCTGGGTCACAGGGGGACCCGGGTGACACCTGCATACCGCCACCCCCCGGTGGAGCCCGCCCTGTGCCATCGTGGCTCTCCCACGGTGGCCGGCGAGGGGTGGGGCGCGCAATCCCGTGCCCTGGCCGCCGTGGCTGGACCAGGTCACCCCCCAGATTGCGTGTTAGCCCAGGGGACCCCCCCCTGGTTTCACCCCCACACCACGGTGAGGTCACGCGCCCCTGGGCGGCAGTGGGGGTACGCACGCACGCACACACACACACACACACACACACGCACACGCACACGCACACGCACACGCACACGCACACGCACACACACACACACGCATGCGCACGCACGCACGCACGCACGCACGCACGCACGCACGCACACACACACACACACACACACACACACGCACGCGCATACACACACACACACGCACACGCACGCGCATCCGCACGCGCACGCGCACGCGCACGCACGCACGCACGCACACACACACACACACACACACACGCGCACACGCACACGCAAACGCACACGCACACGCACACACACACACACACACACGCACACGCACACACACACACACACACACACACACACACACACACACACACACACACACACACACACACACACACACACACACACACACACACACACAGGAGGAGGAGGAGGAGGAGATGCGGTCCCCCGGTAGGGCGCCCCCGCGGCACATCCCCATGGTGCCCGCCGGCCCTCCACGGTCTGGAAAGCGACCGGGAGGGGGGTTTCACCCCAACCCGTCCGGCTAAGCATCATGGCGGCGGCTCTCCTCTTCGTCTCCTCCCCTTGTCCCCTGGCCCGCGCTACGTGCATGCACCCGCCCTACACGTAGCCGGATCCCCTCCCAGGGGCACGGAATGGGGGGCGAGGCGGAGCGCCGGCTCCACTTCCGGCACGGTCCACCACCCCCCCAAGGGAAGGGGGACGCAGTCTCACGGGTGTGGGCCCTTAGCCGCCAGGTACTACCGACTGGGCGGCGTTTGGCCGGCGGGTCTCGGGGGCTTGGTCCGTGGCCTGGTCCCCCCCCCCTCCCCCGGCGCACGGCACTTCTGCCGAAGGCGCCCGTGCGCGGGGCCCTCCACCAAACTGCCGACTGCTGCAACCCTGTCCCCCCGGTTCGCACCCCTGGAACACACCTGGGTCCAGGCGTAGCGAGGGGATCACCGGGGTTGCCGCAAAGCCAACCCCAGCAGCTGGTAAGAGATCCTGGGCTGGTAACCGGCCATGCGTAAGGTGGCCATCAGCATGTCGCGCAGCCGGCGCACTTGACGCCGGTCATGCGACCCCCTCGTCTCGTACAAACCCATGTAGCGGGCGGGCGGCCCGTACGAAATGAGCCAAACCAACCGCCGCGGCGGCAGGCCACGTGGCCCGTCGATGATGACCACCTCAGCCCCGCGGACCTCGCGGGGCCAACGCCCCGCGGCCCTGGGCAGAGGCCGGTCTGAGTACCAGAGGACCTGCTGGGTCCCGCCCCAGACAGGGGGCTTGAGTTGCCCCGGGGGCAGGATGGCGGATAGCCGCCCGCGCTCGCACACGGGCCACAGCAGGCTCGCCCCGGGCCATAGCCCGTCCATCGCTGGTCGGCTCCCCCATGTGTGGGAGGCCGGGTCGAAGCGCGCCGGCACCCGGACCGCCAGGTCCCACGTGCACCCGTCGTCGTCCCGGTAATAAACCTCCCGGGCCGCCGGGACGATGGGCATCTCCCGCTTACGGTCCAAGGCGTCCCAAAAGTTGACGACCGTGGCCAGCACCCACTGGGCGGCGCCCACCACTAGCCCCCTGTCATACAAGTACCGCAAGTCCTCCGGTTCCCACTCCCCGTAGGGATCGATATACAACGTGCGCACCCCCGCCCCGGGATGGGGGTCGTCGTCCCCCGGTGAGCCCACGCTGAGGGCGAAGGCGTCGGGCCCGTACAGGACCACAATCCCCCATGGGGACACCGCGCGGCGCTGCCAACGCGCACACAGCGTGTCCAGGCGTATGTGCAGCTGCGTGTGGACCGCCAACCGAAAGAGGTGGCGCCACGGGCAGGTGGAGACCCAATGGCGCGCCCCCACTGTCTGGCCACAAGCGGGGCAGGGGCGTTCGTCCCCGGCAAACCCCAGACCGTCCCGGCGCGCCATCGTGCGGAGGTGCGCCCCCCACCGGATTAAGCCACGCTCGGTAACGGCGGCATAGACCCCCAGGGACGGGCGCTCCCCGTGCTCGGGGGCCTCCATATGAAGATCCCACAGACGGCGCGACGACGTCTCGACCAGATGGTCCAGGTTGTGCACCTGGACGTCGTTGTGGGTGAAACAGACTTGGGGCGTTCGGAGCCCCCGGATCCACCCCACCTCGGGGCGGGCCCCGGAAGCCTGCTTCTTGGCCTCCCCGTCGGCTACATCCAATAGGGCGTCCAGGAAAGTGCCGACCCTGTGGGAGTACAGGTGCTGAGGCGCACTGAACCCCTCGGACAGCAACCCCCGGCACGCCCGCAGTAGTTCGTCCGACAGCGGGGAAGATCCGGGGTTGCGGGACTGGACGGCGTCTATATAGCCCTTGCTGTCGTGGAAGGACCACTGCAGGCCTCGGGTGCCCCACACCACCCGGTGGGTGCCGCGTGCCCGCAACACCTCCCAGGCCACGTAGAGTTCTGCCTGGTAGGACCCGTCTACGTGGACCGGGATGGGCATCCGGTAGATCTGGTGCCATCCGGTCGTGGGGTCCGCCACCACCAGCCCGCCCCCGGCCGTGTGGTTGGGATACCAGGAGGCGTCCTGCACGAAAACCGCCTCTGCAGGCACGCTCTGCAGGGTGACCCCCTCGGAGTGTACCTCCTGGGCCCACCGCATGCAGCGGGGCCACGGGGGGAGGGACTCCGGCCCTCGAAACCGCGACGGCCAACGCGCTCTGCGGGTGCTGGACCAGTCCCGATAACCGGCCGCCAGAGCCGCGTGGCCGTCGTTCGCCTCGTCGATGGTCGTCGCAGCGCCCAGGGGGTGTTTGCTCACTTCCACGGCGTGGCTCCCCGGGGCGGGCAAGACCCGGATGTCCATGAGCCACGTATAGCGCAGGAACCGGTCATGGTCCGTGGGGTGGCACTCACAGTCCGCCAGACCCCGGAGCACGCAGGGCATGTCCGGGTGAAACCGCCAGAGGGCGCACATGTGCCCCCACCGGGCGGAAGCCCGGGTCAGGGGATTGGGGTGGTTCAACTGCCGGGCGTAGTTGAGCACAAACGTGGTCAACACGTCCGGACCCAGAGGGTGTATGCCGGAGAGCCCCGCCTGCACAGGCCCGAGGAGGCGGTGCGCTGGCAGGTTTTCCCCCACAATCGCCCGGAGGGCGGAGATGGCGGGGTAGTCCGCGAGGTGCCATACCCGGACCGGGGGGGGCCGAACCCCGGCCTGGAAACGGGCCATACCGCCCGCCTTCGGGTTGTACATGGCCGGGGGGTATTGCGCCCGCAAGGACTTGATGGGGATAACCGCGGAAGCACGCCGCGCCGCCATCATGAACTTCCGGAAATCTTCCTTATGGTACGTATGTGGGAGGGCGTGGCGCCCCAGGGAGCGGATGTAATCCTTCTCCGACGGCACGGGCAGCCCAACCCCCTTCATCAGAACCGAGGGGACCCCGTACCGCACGCGCTGTCCGTCCATCCAGGTCCGTAGGACGTGCATTTTGGACACGTCGGACCCTAGAGCCACCGCGTCTTCTGCGGCAGGGAGGGCTCTGGCGATGGCGGACACATCCTCCGGGGAGCCCCCGAGCCAAACCGTATCGTCGGCCCAGGCCAGACTGTGCAGAAGGCCTGCTGGGGTGAGCACTCCGGGGTAGTCCCGGGACACCATCTTCGCCCTTACCTCCCCCATAGGCGCGTAGTCCAGCGGGGACAGAGGGCAGCCCTGTCCGGATCCTGCGTCGAACCACCCCTCGGCATGGTCGACATCATCCGTGCCGCCCATGTCCAGGCGCATGCCCTCCACCAGGGAGCGGTTCAAGTGACACAACTCCGGGCCGTAACCCACCACCTGGTGTACAGAGTCTTGGGACACGTGGTCCGGGGAACCGAAAGCGTGACGGACGTCGTTGAGGACGGGCCAGGCTTCGCCCCCGGAGCCCCAACGGTACCAGAAATAGTCGTGCAGCACCCTGAGGAAGTCCCATATGGACGTTCCCGGCCATAGGGCGTATTGGCTGGGGGGGGTCCGGGTAACCCCAACCGCGTAGACAAGATCCCAGAGCCGGCATCTTACCCATTAGGCCTCTCCGGAGGTTCAGGGTGACAGCCCGAAGGCCCCCGAGCCCGCGGTGGTCGAAGGCGGTGCCCCTAGCGAGTGTGTCTAGCGTCCCCCGGTCTGTGGGACCCGCCGCGTGCTCCAATCGGCAGAGGACGGCTTGCCGGACCTTGGTGGGGAGCTCTAGCGCCGTGGAGCGCCGCAAATACCGCCCCAGTGCCCGCGCGTCGATGTTGGCCGCAACGTAGGCGGTGGAGCTGCTGCATGCAGCCGTGAACACCACCCGGCCGCGACTGTACGTGGACCTGGGCACCCATGTCACGGATCCCTCAGCCCCGGGCGGGTGGGTAACGCCCCCCCCACCGCTGTACACCTGCACCGAGTGGCCGCCCGAAACTTGGTATACGGCCATGTGGGCCGCCCACTGCTGTAGGATGGTGAGCAAGCGCCAGTCTCCCTGGAAAAGGGACACGTGCCCCAGCGCGGGGTGGAGGCCCGGTAAGCACTCCAGCGTCGTGGCCACGTCCCGTACGGCGCACATGGTGCCAGATATGCCGAATACAATTCCCCACTGGGCAGAGGGGCGCCCCGGACATACAGAGTCCCGGGCCAGAAGCTTGAGCTGGCCGTGGGCCACGGCCCCCGGAGAGAACACGTCCCCGGCGTCCCACCCCAGAGTGACTGGCGCGGGGAGGGGAGGTTCGCCCGGGACGCCCCTTACGGGCTGGGTCCCCACGCGGGGGGCGCCACCGGGTTCACCAGGGCGGGCAGGGCTGTGGCAGCGGCCGCTGGGACTGGTTCCCCGTACCAGGGCCCCGCGTACCCCGAGGGGGGTGCTGTCGCGTCCGCGGCCGGGGCCGGCGGCCCGTATGGCTGGTGCTGATACGGAGCCTGTGGGACGCTCATCCCCTGCGGGGGCATGGCCGCCCCGTAGTGGGGCGCCCGGCCGTCCCCCGGGGTGCGGGGTTCCATTGGCGGCGCTCCCCAGCCAGCGGTGGTCGGGGGGCAGGCCCCTGCCGACTGATGCGCTGGAGCCATGGGGTGCATCTCCGGCCGAGGGTAGGGGGATCGCTCCCCATAACCCATGGGGGGGTCGTACGACCGGTGGTCCTGTCCCCAGCTGTCGTCCCGGGGGAGCCATTGTGGTGGCTGGCGAGGTTGCTCGCTCCGCGACGGCGCATGGTAATCGTAGCGTCCATCCCACGGGCCCCCCACTGACTGGGGAGTATGACGCGAGCCTCCTCGGCGATAATTGTCCTCTGGTGAGGGGTATCTGCTTCCCCGTCGCGGGGTGTAGTCTCCCTCCAACCGATGGGAGGCCCGCGGGGGGGACCAGGAGGGGGACCGGCGACGCTTCCGACCCTCGTCCCCGGCCCCGTCCCGATCACGTGCCCGGATCAAGCCTTTAGGCCCAGCCATAAGGTCCCCACTACGCATCCGCTGAAGCACGGCGTTGCTCTTTTCCATATGGTGGGCCCGCAGCATCCCACCGGAGTACGGTTGTTTGTTGGCCTTGGCCCACTCGTAGGTGAATTGCTTGTCGGCGTCGCCTCCGGCCCCCTCCAAGGCGGAGGCAGCCTCGGGCCGCACGCCCACGAGTGCCCAACCCCCATCCTCCGTGTGGCATAGCTGCCCTTCGTCCTTGATATAGGACACACGGAAGTCCCCGAAGGCCTTCTTCAAGACCATGCCCAGCCGTCCCGGGGACAGGGGGTAGATGGCCTCCGGGGAGTCGCGCGGGTTGACGCGCCACCGGACCATGACGGCCACGGAGTACGTATCGTAGTCCGAGCCGCCTTTGCCCTTACCGGGGGACTTGCCGCTCCCTCCGGCCTGGTTGGCCCGGGACGCTGCCGCTACCTTGGCCGCCCCCTAAGAATCAGGGGCCGGGGTCTCTGATCCGGAGGGCTCCGCCCGGCGGTCCCGGACAAACTCCCCGACCAGTTGGCCCAACTCGGGCCGCGTGGGCAGGAGCTTGCTTAGGGCCGTACACTGGGCCCGCAGGTTGCTTTGGGGGAACTCCGGGGGGAGGTCCAGCCTGGTAGCCAGGTGCAGATGGAGCTTCTGGGCCTCCCCCGTCTGCGAGTCCGGCGGTACCCCGTTGAGGTACACCAAGAGGGCGCGGAGCTCGTCCCGCCCCGGTGTGGGGGTTGCAATACCGGGCGCATCGGCGGCAGTGGGAGTGGTGTCCCCCCCGGAGCGGTTCCCGGGGGTGACCGCGGCGACGGGCTGGCCGGCCGTGCGGACTGCCGGGGAGGCCTCTGGTCTTTCGTGTGGCGTTGGGGCCCTGCTCATCGGGCGGGTGTCCGCGGACAATCCCAGCAGGGGTCCCTGTCACACGGCCTCCGTCGGGAAGTGCAGAACGGGCTGGACTGGGACCCGCAACCGACGCGAGAGCTGCTCCAGGGACGGGGGGGGGGGGTCCACACGCGGGACCGCTGCGCAGACCAGGGTCACGCAGACCTCCCGGAAATTCGGGTTCGCCGTGGATGGCGGCCCGTACCCCGCGGGCACCCAGCCCCGCAGCGCCCGCTCCACCGCGGGCTGTGAGATGTGTTCGTCCCGAACAATTTGCACAGCCTCGAGGATGGCGGGGAGGTGCCGGCTGAGGCGCTCGTCAACCGCCCCCGCGACATCGCGTGCCGCCCGCTGGGCGTCGGCGAGCTGTCGGCGGAGGCTGCTGCCCTCCTCCTCGAGGGACCTCGGGCGGGCACGCTGCCGCACCAGTTCCCCGCTGACCGTGGCGTGGTCACGCCGCATGGAGGCCAACTCCCCCTCGGAGCGGTGCAGGTCCGCACGGACCCGCTGCAGCTCCTGCAGGCGGCGATCCTGCTTGGAGGATAGGGCCTGACACGTGGCCTTGGCGTCTTCCAGGTCGCGCTCCAGGTCCTGGAGACGTGGGGACTCCCATAGAGGGGGGTGGCGCCCCGCGTCCAAGGGGGGGCGACCCCCTGCCCCCGTAAACTCCGGGTGCCAACGTTCACCCGGGCTCCTAGCGGGGGCGACGTCCCGGTGGGGCACGCCCGCCGCGGTGCCAGATGGGCATAGGAGGCCGGCCCCGTCGCCCAGAGACACATGCACCCCGGCCCCCTCGGGCGCGGGCTTTTGCGGAGTTGCAGATACCGGGCTCGCGTATGAGCCCCGGGCGAAACCCCCGGTAAGGAGCTTTGGAGTATCCGAGATGGGCGGGGGAAACCCCGACTGGGCCGCGCGATGGGCAGCCACCAATGCACAGCCCCCGTCGGATGGCGCACGCCGGCTGTCGGCCGCGTGGGTGGTGCGGCGGTCTGCCGGCACGGAGCCGCCCCCGAGACCCGAGCCGGCAGGGCCCGGAATCGCCAGCGGGGTGGGAGAGTCTTCCACATGTTCCCCTATTGGGGATTCCGCGTCGAACTCATAAATGGGGGTACCCCCAAATTTGATTTCGCGGCTGACCCCCATCGGGTTCCAGGGGGATTCCCCCTCAGCGGTATGTGCCCCTTGAGGGACCGCGTCGCTCCCCGCGGACGGGACCGCGCCGGTTGTAGCCCCCGCACAGGGCTCAAGCAATCGCCAAGGGTCGGAGACCGTTGGATCCACGCCGTCCACGTTCACGTAAGGTTGCGTGGGGTTGTCGTCCCCGGCTGCGTCCGCGTCCACAATCGGCGAGGCCCCAGCGCCCGCCGGGACGGGAAGGTCCGCGGCGGCTGCACCGCCCCGGGTGCGGGAGGATACCCGCGTCCAGGACGCAGCGCTGAGAGGGGCTTCGGTGCCTCGAGAGGCAAGCAGTGCCAGAACGGGGGCTGAGGCCCACGATGGCGTGATATCGCCTAGCAGCTCCCCCAGTGCTTCCACCGTGGTAATCGGTAGAGTGGAAGCCTCGAAGGCACCCCGGAGGACGTCCAGGGGCTAATCCCGGATTTCAGGTAACCCCTTCGGTAACGGGGTCACCGGTACCCCCGCGCTGGCGCCTCCAACTTGACGCGAGGCCCACACCATAAGCCCTGCCCAAAGTTCGTTCCCCGTGCCGGATATGTGAGGCAAGACCTCAGTGGGCCGTTTGGGGAGAGCCCAAAGAATTCGCACCTGGTCCTTGGCCCCCAAACGGCCCCAATCAGCTTGACAGCCGGGGGAGAGAAAGGGAGCGATCGGACGTAACGCCGCATTGGCTGTGCTGTGGTGCACCTGCGGTGCACTGGCGGATTCGGCTAGGGTGTCATCCACCTTCAGGATCCGCGCCAAGCGCTTCTGTAGTCGCAGGGTGTCGAAAGGGGCGCACCCCGAGATGACCCGACGGGCCAGATCCAGATGACGGGGATGCATGGTACTCCCCAGGTACTCGACCAAAGGTCCCCCGGCCGCCACCATAAGGGGGACGTCCTGGGAGACGAAAGTTTGGGCGTCATATGACCCAGTAACCGTGGCCGTGAGGCACAACCCCCGTGGAGTCAAGATAACCCCGATGGACGTAATGGCGGTGATCACCCCCACGCGCCGGGCCCAGCGAAGGGCGTCCGGCACCTCCTCTGGGCGCCCTCGGGCGACCTCCGGGAGGGAATCCGCGGCGGCCTGTAGCAGCGCCTTGTCGCTGGCCACTGACCAGCTATCCCTCAGGCGACCATGCGCCGCTCAGGACCCCTGCCGGATGGCATCCGCCAATGGGGAGTCCCGGTAGTCGGGTTCTCCGGGGAAAGCCAGGTCGATAGGGCCACTCATTTTGCGTTCTCTGTGTCCTGCAAAGACGGGGGTACCTCAACACCGCGCAGCCCTCCCTCCGCGATGGAAGGCGGCAGGACAGAACGCAGGTTGGGAGTGGATCCACGGATGGCGACCTTCCCCGGTCCACCTGCCAGGGAAGAGGCAGGAGCCGCCAAGGCGGCCCGTCTCGCCTCCGAGCAGAGTGGGTGAAGAGACCAAGAGCCTCCGCACAGGCTCCTTCGCACGGGTCCCGTAAAAGGCCCCGCCCCTGGGGCTCCCGGCGGAGCCGGGAAGACCCGAGTTGAACCGCCCCCGCGCGGGGTGGGGTGGCATACACCCTCAGGCCCCACGGGCGTACCCGTTCCCGAACTTGCGCCCAAAGATCCCCCACGAGGCGCCCCTATCCCTCCGCGGCCCAGGCAGGACCGGAGGGACTCGGGTGTCACCGCCCCCGTTTGGGGGGGGGACCTCTCCGTGTGCCCCCAAACCCCCACGGGACGTCCCTATCCCTCCACGGGCCAGGCAGGACCAGAGGGACTCGGGTGTAAGCGCCGATGTGTGGGGAGCGTCCCCTCCGCGTGCTTTACAACCGCCCTGGGGGCGCCCCTATCCCTCCGCGGCCCAGGCAGGACCGGAGGGGCTCGGGTGTAACCGCCGCTGTGTGGGGGAGGGACTTCTCCTTGTGTCCCCAAACCCCCACGGGGCATCCCTATCCCTCCGCGGCCCAGGCAGGACCGGAGGGACTCGGGTGTAACCTCCGCTGTGTGGGGGAGGGACCTCTCTGTGTGCCCCCTAACCCCCACGGGGCGTCCCTATCCCTCCGCGGCCCAGGCAGGACCGGAGGGACTCGGGTGTAACCGCCGCTATGTGGGGGAACGACCTCTCTGTGTGCACCCAAACCACAACGTGGTGTCCCTATCCCTCCGCGGCCTAGGCAGGACCGGAGGGACTCGGGTGTAACCGCCGCTGTGTGGGGCAGAGACCCCTCCGTGTGCCCACAACCGCCCACGGGGCGCCCCTATCCCTCCGCGGCCCAGGCAGGACCGGAGGGCCTCGGGTGTAACCGCCGCTATGTGGGGGAGGGACCTCTTCGTGTGCCCACAACCGCCCACGGGGCGCCCCTATCCCTCCGCGGCCCAGGCAGGACCGGAGGGACTCGGGTGTAACCGCCGCTGTGTGGGGGAGGGACCTCTCCGTGTGCCCCCTAACCCCCACAGGCGCCCCTATCCCTCCGCGGCCCAGGCAGGACTGGAGGGGCTCGGGTGTAACCGCCGCGGTGTGGGGGAGGGACCTCTCCGTGTGTCCCCAAACCACCACGGGGCGTCCCTATCCCTCCGCGTCCCAGGCAGGACCGGAGGGACTCGGGTGTAACCTCCGCTGTGTGGGGGAGGGACCTCTCCATGTACCCCCTAACCCCCACGGGGCGTCCCTATCCCTCCGCGGCCTAGGCAGGACCGGAGGGACTCGGGTGTAACTGCCGCTGTGTGGGGGAGGGACCTCTCCGTGTGCACCCAAACCCCCACAAGGTGTCCCTATCCCTCCGCGGCCCAGGCAGGACCGGAGGGACTCGGGTGTAACCGCCGCTGTGTGGGGGATGGACCCCTCCGTGTGCCCACAACCGCCCACGGGGTGCCCCTATCCCTCCGCGGCCCAAGCAGGACCGGAGGCACTCCCGTGTAACCGCCGCTGTGTGGGGGAAGGACCTCTCCGTGTGCACCCAAACCCCCACAAGGTGTCCCTATCCCTCCGCGGCCCAGGCAGGACCGGAGGGACTCGGGTGTAACCGCCGCTGTGTGGGGGATGGACCCCTCCTTGTGCCCACAACCGCCCACAGGGCGCCCCTATCCCTCCGCGGCCCAAGCAGGACCGGAGGGACTCAGGTGTAACCGCCGATTTGTGGGGAGCGTCCCCTCCGCGTGCTTTAAAACCATCTGGGGGCGCCCCTATTCCTCCGCGGCCCAGGCAGGACCGGAGGGGCTCGGGTGTAACCGCCGCTGTGTGGGGGAGGGACCTCTCCGTGTGTCCCCGAACCCCCACGGGGCGCCCCTATTCCTCCGCGGCCTAGGCAGGACCGGAGGGACTCGGGTGTAACCTCCGCTGTGTGGGGGAGGGACCTCTCCGTGTGCCCCCGAACCCCCACGGGGCGTCCCCATCCCTCCGCGGCCCAGGCAGGACCGGAGGGACTGGGGTGTAACCGCCGCTATGTGGGGGAGGGACCTCTCCGTGTGCACCCAAACCCCCACGGGGTGTCCCTATCCCTCCGCGGCCTAGGCAGGACCGGAGGGACTCGGGTGTAACCACCGCTGTGTGGGGGATGGACCTCTTCGTGTGCCCCCAAACCCCCACGGGGCGCCCCTATCCCTCCGCGGCCCAGGCAGGACCGGAGGGACTCGGGTGTAACCGCCGCTATGTGGGGGAGGGACCTCTTCGTGTGCCCCCAAACCCCCACGGGGCGCCCCTATCCCTCCGCGGCCCAGGCAGGGCCGGAGGGACTCGGGTGTAACCGCCGCTATGTGGGGAGGGTCCCCTCCGTGTGCCCCCTAACCCCCACGGGCGCCCCTATCCCTCCGCGGCCCAGGCAGGACCGGAGGGACTCGGGTGTAACCGCCGCTGTGTGTGGGGGGGACCTCTCCGTGTGCCCCCAAACCCCCACGGGGCGTCCCCATCCCTCCGCGGCCCAGGCAGGACCGGAGGGACTCGGGTGTAACCGGCGCTGTGTGGGGAGGGTCCCCTCCGTGTGCCCCCAAACCCCCACGGGGCGTCCCTATCTCTCCGCGGCCCAGGCAGGACCGGAGGGACTGGGGTGTGACCGCCGCTATGTGGGGGAGGGACCTCTCCGTGTGCCCCCTAACCCCCCCGGGGCGTCTCTATCCCTCCGCGGCCCAGGTAGGGCCGGAGGGACTCGGGTGTAACGGGCCCTATGTGGGGGAGGGACCTCTCCGTGTGCCCCCGAACCCCCACGGGGCGTCCCTATCCCTCCGCGGCCCAGGCAGGACCGGAGGGACTCGGGTGTAACCGCCGCTGTGTGGGGGAAGGACCTCTCCGTGTGCACCCAAACCCCCACGGGGTGTCCCTATCCCTCCGCGGCCCAGGCAAGACCGGAGGGGCTCGGGTGTAACCGCCGCTGTGTGGGGGAGGGACCTCTCCGTGTGCCCCCTAACCCCCACGGGCGCCCCTATCCCTCCGCGGCCTAGGCAGGACCGGAGGGACTCGGGTGTAACCGCCGCTGTGTGGGGTAGAGACCCCTCCGTGTGCCCACGACCGCCCACGGGGTGCCCCTATCCCTCCGCGGCCCAGGCAGGACCGGAGGGACTCGGGTGTAACCGCCGCTGTGTGGTGAGGGTCCCCTCCGTGTGCCCCCAAACCCCGCACGGGGCGTCCCTATTCCTCCGCGGCCCAGGCAGGACCGGAGGGACTCGGGTGTAACCGCCGCTGTGTGGGGCAGGGACCTCTCCGTGTGTCCCCTAACACCCCCGGGGCGTCCCTATTCCTCCGCGGCCCAGGCAGGGCCGGAGGGACTCGGGTGTAACCGCCGCTGTGTGGGGGAGGGACCTCTCCGTGTGCCCCCAAACCCCCACGGGGCGTCCGTATCCCTCCGCGGCCCAGGCAGGACCGGAGGGACTCGGGTGTAACCGCCGCTGTGTGGGGGAGGGACCTCTCCGTGTGCCCCCAAACCCCCACGGGCGCCCCTATCCCTCCGCGGCCCAGGCAGGGCCGGAGGGACTCGGGTGTAACCGCCGCTGTGTGGGGGAGGGACCTCTCCGTGTGCCCCCAAACCCCCACGGGGCGTCCCTATCCCTCCGCGGCCCAGGTAGGACGGGAGGAACTCGGGTGTAACGGCCGCTATGTGGGGGAGGGACCTCTCCGTGTGCCCCCGAACCCCCACGGGGCGTCCCTATCCCTCCGCGGCCCAGGCAGGACCGGAGGGACTCGGGTGTAACCGCCGCTGTGTCGGGGCAGGACCTCTCCGTGTGCACCCAAACCCCCACGGGGTGTCCCTATTCCTCCGCGGCCCAGGCAGGACCGGAGGGACTCGGGTGTAACCGCCGCTGTGTGGGGCAGGGACCTCTCCGTGTGTCCCCTAACACCCCCGGGGCGTCCCTATTCCTCCGCGGCCCAGGCAGGGCCGGAGGGACTCGGGTGTAACCGCCGCTGTGTGGGGGAGGGACCTCTCCGTGTGCCCCCTAACCCCCCCGGGGCGTCCCTATCCCTCTGCGGCCCAGGCAGGGCCGGAGGGACTCGGGTGTAACCGCCGCTGTGTGGGGGAGGGACCTCTCCGTGTGCCCCCAAACCCCCACGGGGCGTCCCTATCCCTCCGCGGCCCAGGCAGAACCATAGGGACTCGGGTGTAACCGCTGCTATGTGGGGGAGGGACCTCTCCGTGTGCCCCCTAACCCCCACGGGGCGTCCCTATCCCTCCGCCGCCCAAGCAGGACCGGAGGGACTCGGGTGTAACGGCCGCTATGTGGGGGAGGGACCTCTCCGTGTGCCCCCGAACCCCCACGGGGCGTCCCTATCCCTCCGCGGCCCAGGCAGGACCGGAGGGACTCGGGTGTAACCGCCGCTGTGTCGGGGCAGGACCTCTCCGTGTGCACCCAAACCCCCACGGGGTGTCCCTATCCCTCCGCGGCCAAGGCAGGACCATAGGGACTCGGGTGTAACCGCCGCTGTGTGGGGGAGGGACCCCTCCGTGTGCCCACAACCGCCCACGGGGCGTCCCTATCCCTCCGCGGCCCAGGCAGGACCGGAGGGACTCGGGTGTAACCGCCGCTGTGTGGGGGAGGGACCTCTCCGTGTGCCCCCAAACCCCCACGGGCGTCCCTATCCCTCCGCGGCCCAGGCAGGACCGGAGGGACTCGGGTGTAACCGCCGCTGTGTGGGGGAGGGACCTCTTCGTGTGCCCACAACCGCCCACGGGGCGCCCCTATCCCTCCGCGGCCCAGGCAGGACCGGAGGGACTCGGGTGTAACCGCCGCTGTGTGGGGGAGGGACCTCTCCGTGTGCCCCCTAACCCCCACAGGCGCCTCTATCCCTCCGCGGCCCAGTCAGGACCGGAGGGACTCGGGTGTAACCGCCGCTGTGTGTGAGGGGGTTCTCTCCGTGTGCCCCCAAACCCCCAAGGGGCGTCCCTATCCCTCCGCGGCCCAGGCAGGACCGGAGGGGCTCGGGTGTAACCGCCGCTGTGTGGGGAGGGTCCCCTCCGTGTGCACCCAAACCCCCAAAGGGTGTCCCTATTCCTCCGCGGCCCAGGCAGGACCGGAGGGACTCGGGTTGACCGCCGCTGTGTGGGGGAGGGACCTCTCCGTGTGCCCCCTAACCCCCCCGGGGCGTCCTTATCCCTCCGCGGCGCAGGCAGGACCTGAGGGACTCGGGTGTAACCGCCGCTGTGTGGGGGAGGGACCTCTCCGTGTGCCCCCAAACCCCCACGGGGCGTCCCTATCCCTCCGCGGTCCAGGCAGGACCGGAGGGACTCGGGTGTAACCGCCGCTATGTGGGGGAGGGACCTCTCCGTGTGCCCCCAAACCCCCACGGGGCGTCCCTATCCCTCCGCGGCCCAGGCAGGACCAGAGGGACTCGGGTGTAACCGCCGCTGTGTGGGGGAAGGACCTCTCCGTGTGCACCCAAACCCCCACGGGGTGTCCCTATCCCTCCGCGGCCCAGGCAGGACCGGAGGGACTCGGGTGTAACCGCCGCTGTGTGGGGGAGGGAACTCTCTGTGTGCCCCCAAACCCCCACGGGGCGTCCCTATCCCTCCGCGGCCCAGGCAGGACCGGAGGGACTCGGGTGTAACCGCCGCTATGTGGGGGAGGGACCTCTTCGTGTGCCCCCAAACCCCCACGGGGTGTCCCTATCCCTCCGCGGTCCAGGTAGGGCCGGAGGGACTCGGGTGTAACCGCCGCTGTGTGGGGGAGGGACCTCTCCGTGTGCCCCCAAACCCCCACGGGGCGTCCCTATCCCTCCGCGGCCCAGGTAGGACCGGAGGGACTCGGGTGTAACCGCCGCTGTGTGGGGGAGGGACCTCTCCGTGTGCCCCCAAACCCCCACGGGGCGTCCCTATCCCTCCGCGGCCCAGGCAGGACCGGAGGGACTCGGGTGTAACCGCCGCTATGTGGGGGAGGGACCTCTTCGTGTGCCCCCAAACCCCCACGGGGCGTCCCTATCCCTCCGCGGCCCAGGTAGGACCGCAGGGACTCGGGTGTAACCGCCGCTGTGTGGGGGAGGGACCTCTCCGTGTACCCCCAAACCCCCACGGGGCGTCCCTATCCCTCCGCGGCCCAGGCAGGACCCGAGGGACTCGGGTGTAACCGGCGCTATGTGGGGGAGGGACCTCTCCGTGTGCCCCCAAACCCCCAAGGGGCGCCCCTCTCCCTCCGCGGCCCAGGTAGGACCGGAGGGACTCGGGTGTATCCGCCGCTATGTGGGGGAGGGACCTCTCCGTGTGCCCCCAAACCCCCACGGGGCGTCCCTATCCCTCCGCGGCCCAGGCAGGACCGGAGGGACTCGGGTGCAACCGCCGCTATGTGGGGGAGGGACCTCTCCATGTACCCCCAAACCCCCACGGGGCGTCCCTATCCCTCCGCGGCCCAGGCAGGACCGGAGGGACTCGGGTGTAACCGCCGCTATGTGGGGGAGGGACCTCTCCGTGTGCCCCCAAACCCCCACGGGGCGTCCCTATCCCTCCGCGGCCCAGGCAGGACCGGAGGGACTCGGCTGTAACCGCCGCTATGTGGGGGAGGGACCTCTTCGTGTGCCCCCAAACCCCCACGGGGCGTCCCTATCCCTCCGCGGCCCAGGCAGGACCGGAGGGACTCGGGTGCAACCGCCGCTATGTGGGGGAGGGACCTCTCCGTGTGCCCCCTAACCCCCACGGGGCGTCCCTATCCCTCCGCGGCCGGCAGGACCGGAGGGACTCGGGTGTAACCGCCCCTGTGTGGGGGAGGGACCTCTCCGTGTACCCCCAAACCCCCACGGGGCGTCCCTATCCCTCCGCGGCCCAGGCAGGACCGGAGGGACTCGGGTGTAACCGCCGCTGTGTGGGGGAGGGACCTCTCCGTGTGCCCCCAAACCCCCACGAGGCGTCCCTATCCCTCCGCGGCCCAGGCAGGACCGGAGGGACTCGGGTGTAACCGCCACTATGTGGGGGAGAGACCTCTTCGTGTGCCCCCAAACCCCCACGGGGCGTCCCTATCCCTCCGCGGCCCAGGTAGGACCGGAGGGACTCGGGTGTAACCGCCGCTGTGTGGGGGAGGGACCTCTCCGTGTGCCCCCAAACCCCCACGGGGCGTCCCTATCCCTCCGCGGCCCAGGCAGGACCGGAGGGACTCGGGTGTAACTGCCGCTATGTGGGGGAGGGACCTCTTCGTGTGCCCCCAAACCCCCACGGGGCGTCCCTATCCCTCCGCGGCCCAGGCAGGACCGGAGGGACTCGGGTGTAACCGCCGCTGTGTGGGGGAGGGACCTCTCCGTGTGCCCCCGAACCCCCACGGGGCGTCCCTATCCCTCCGCGGCCCAGGCAGGACCGGAGGGACTCGGGTGTAACCGCCGCTATGTGGGGGAGGGACCTCTTTGTGTGCCCCCAAACCCCCACGGGGCGTCCCTATCCCTCCGCGGCCCAGGCAGGACCGGAGGGACTCGGGTGTAACCGCCGCTATGTGGGGGAGGGACCTCTCCGTGTGCCCCCAAACCCGGACGGGGCGTCCCTATCCCTCCGCGGCCCAAGTAGGACCGGAGGGACTCGGGTGCAACCGCCGCTATGTGGGGGAGGGACCTCTCCGTGTGCCCCCTAACCCCCCCGGGGCGTCCCTATCCCTCCGCGGCCCAGGCAGGACCGGAGGGACTCGGGTGTAACCGCCGCTGTGTGGGGGAGGGACCTCTCCATGTACCCCCAAACCCCCACGGGGCGTCCCTATCCCTCCGCGGCCCAGGCAGGACCGGAGGGACTCGGGTGTAACCGCCGCTGTGTGGGGGAGGGACCTCTCCGTGTGCCCCCAAACCCCCACGGGGCGTCCCTATCCCTCCGCGGCCCAGGCAGGACCGGAGGGACTCGGGTGTAACCGCCGCTGTGTGGGGGAGGGACCTCTTCGTGTGCCCCCAAACCCCCACGGGGTGTCCCTATCCCTCCGCGGCCCAGGCAGGACCGGAGGGACGCGGGTGTAACCGCCGCTATGTGGGGGAGGGACCTCTCCGTGTGCCCCCAAACCCCCACGGGGCGTCCCTATCCCTCCGCGGCCCAGGCAGGACCGGAGGGACTCGGGTGTAACCGCCGCTATGTGGGGGAGGGACCTCTCTGTGTGCCCCCAAACCCCCACGGGGCCTCCCTATCCCTCCGCGGCCCAAGCAGGACCGGAGGGACTCGGGTGTAACCGCCGCTATGTGGGGGAGGGACCCCTCCGTGTGCCCCCAAACCCCCACGGGGCGTCCCTATCCCTCCGCGGCCCAGGTAGGACCGGAGGGACTCGGGTGTAACCGCCGCTGTGTGGGGGAGGGACCTCTCCGTGTACCCCCAAACCCCCACGGGGCGTCCCTATCCCTCCGCGGCCCCGGTAGGACCGGAGGGACTCGGGTGTAACCGCCGCTGTGTGGGGGAGGGACCTCTCCGTGTGCCCCCAAACCCCCACAGGGCGTCCCTATCCCTCCGCGGCCCAGGCAGGACCGGAGGGACTCGGGTGTAACCGCCGCTATGTGGGGGAGGGACCTCTTCGTGTGCCCCCAAACCCCCACGGGGCGTCCCTATCCCTCCGCGGCCCAGGCAGGACCGGAGGGACTCGGGTGTAACCGCCGCTATGTGGGGGAGGGACCTCTCCGTGTACCCCCAAACCCCCACGGGGCGTCCCTATCCCTCCGCGGCCCAGGCAGGACCGGAGGGACTCGGGTGTAACCGCCGCTGTGTGGGGGAGGGACCTCTCCGTGTGCCCCCAAACCCCCACGGGGCGTCCCTATCCCTCTGCGGCCCAGGCAGGACCGGAGGGACTCGGGTGTAACCGCCGCTATGTGGGGGAGGGACCTCTTCGTGTGCCCCCAAACCCCCACGGGGCGTCCCTATCCCTCCGCGGCCCAGGCAGGACCGGAGGGACTCGGGTGTAACCGCCGCTATGTGGGGGAGGGACCTCTCCGTGTGCCCCCAAACCCCCACGGGGCGTCCCTATCCCTCCGCGGCCCAGGCAGGACCGGAGGGACTCGGGTGTAACCGCCGCTATGTGGGGGAGGGACCTCTTCGTGTGCCCCCAAACCCCCACGGGGCGTCCCTATCCCTCCGCGGCCCGGGCAGGACCGGAGGGACTCGGGTGTAACCGCCGCTATGTGGGGGAGGGACCTCTTCGTGTGCCCCCAAACCCCCCCGGGGCGTCCCTATCCCTCCGCGGCCTAGGCAGGACCGGAGGGACTGGGGTGTAACCGCCGCTGTGTGGGGGAGGGACCTCTTCCTGTGCCCCAAAACCCCCACGGGGCGTCCCTATCCCTCCGCGGCCCAGGCAGGACCGGAGGGACTCGGGTGTAACCGCCGCTATGTGGGGGAGGGACCTCTCCGTGTACCCCCAAACCCCCACGGGGCGTCCCTATCCCTCCGCGGCCCAGGCAGGACCGGAGGGACTCGGGTGTAACCGCCGCTGTGTGGGGGAGGGACCTCTCCGTGTGCCCCCAAACCCCCACGGGGCGTCCCTATCCCTCCGCGGCCCAGGCAGGACCGGAGGGACTCGGGTGTAACCGCCGCTATGTGGGGGAGGGACCTCTCCGTGTGCCCCCAAACCCCCACGGGGCGTCCCTATCCCTCCGCGGCCCAGGCAGGACCGGAGGGACTCGGGTGTAACCGCCGCTATGTGGGGGAGGGACCTCTTCGTGTGCCCCCAAACCCCCACGGGGCGTCCCTATCCCTCCGCGGCCCGGGCAGGACCGGAGGGACTCGGGTGTAACCGCCGCTATGCCGGGGAGGGACCTCTTCGTGTGCCCCCAAACCCCCCCGGGGCGTCCCTATCCCTCCGCGGCCTAGGCAGGACCGGAGGGACTGGGGTGTAACCGCCGCTGTGTGGGGGAGGGACCTCTTCCTGTGCCCCAAAACCCCCACGGGGCGTCCCTATCCCTCCGCGGCCCAGGCAGGACCGGAGGGACTCGGGTGTAACCGCCGCTGTGTGGGGGAGGGACCTCTCCGTGTGCCCCCGAACCCCCACGGGGCGTCCCTATCCCTCCGCGGCCCAGGCAGGACCGGAGGGACTCGAGTGTAACCGCCGCTGTGTGGTGGAGGGACCTCTCCGTGTACCCCCAAACCCCCACGGGGCGTCCCTATCCCTCCGCGGCCCAGGCAGGACCGGAGGGACTCGGGTGTAACCGCCGCTATGTGGGGGAGGGACCTCTTCGTGTGCCCCCAAACCCCCCCGGGGCGTCCCTATCCCTCCGCGGCCCCGGTAGGACCGGAGGGACTCAGGTGTAACCGCCGCTGTGTGGGGGAGGGACCTCTCCGTGTGCCCCCAAACCCCCACGGGGCGTCCCTATCCCTCCGCGGCCCAGGTAGGA
Source organism: Eutreptiella sp. 'Long Island Sound 2002' (assembly GCA_964036045.1). Classification (NCBI taxonomy): domain Eukaryota; phylum Euglenozoa; class Euglenophyceae; order Eutreptiales; family Eutreptiaceae; genus Eutreptiella; species Eutreptiella sp. 'Long Island Sound 2002'. Next base: position 32,452,245 of record OZ038401.1, on the reverse strand, counting down.
CCGGAGGGACTCGGGTGTAACCGCCGCTATGTGGGGGAGGGACCTCTTCGTGTGCCCCCGACCCCCACGGGGCGTCCCTATCCCTCCGCGGCCCAGGCTGGACCGGAGGGACTCGGGTGTAACCGCCGCTCTGTGGGGGAGGGACCTCTCCGTGTGCCCCCGAACCCCCAAGGGGCGTCCCTATCCCTCCGCGGCCCAGGCAGGACCGGAGGGACTCGGGTGTAACCGCCGCTGTGTGGGGGAGGGACCTCTCCGTGTGCCCCCAAACCCCCACGGGGCGTCCCTATCCCTCCGCGGCCCAGGCAGGACCGGAGGGACTCGGGTGTAACCGCCGCTGTGTGGGGGAGGGACCTCTTCGTGTACCCCCAAACCCCCACGGGGCGTCCCTATCCCTCCGCGGCCCAGGCAGGACCGGAGGGACTCGGGTGTAACCGCCGCTATGTGGGGGAGGGACCTCTCCGTGTGCCCCCTAACCCCCACGGGGCGTCCCTATCCCTCCGCGGCCCAGGCAGGACCGGAGGGACTCGGGTGCAACCGCCGCTATGTGGGGGAGGGACCTCTCCGTTTGCCCCCAAACCCCCACGGGGCGTCCCTATCCCTCCGCAGCCCAGGCAGGACCGGAGGGACTCGGGTGTAACCGCCGCTATGTGGGGGAGGGACCTCTTCGTGTACCCCCAAACCCCCACGGGGCGTCCCTATCCCTCCGCGGCCCAGGCAGGACCGGAGGGACTCGGGTGTAACCGCCGCTATGTGGGGGAGGGACCTCTCCGTGTGCCCCCAAACCCCCACGGGGCGTCCCTATCCCTCCGCGGCCTAGGCAGGACCGGAGGGACTCGGGTGCAACCGCCGCTATGTGGGGGAGGGACCTATCTGTGTGCCCCCTAACCCCCACGGGGCGTCCCTATCCCTCCGCGGCCCAGGCAGGACCGGAGGGACTCGGGTATAACCGCCGCTATGTGGGGGAGGGACCTCTTCGTGTGCCCCCAAACCCCCACGGGGCGTCCCTATCCCTCCGCGGCCCAGGCAGGACCGGAGGGACTCGGGTGCAACCGCCGCTATGTGGGGGAGGGACCTCTCCGTTTGCCCCCAAACCCCCACGGGGCGTCCCTATCCCTCCGCAGCCCAGGCAGGACCGGAGGGACTCGGGTGTAACCGCCGCTATGTGGGGGAGGGACCTCTTCGTGTACCCCCAAACCCCCACGGGGCGTCCCTATCCCTCCGCGGCCCAGGCAGGACCGGAGGGACTCGGGTGTAACCGCCGCTATGTGGGGGAGGGACCTCTCCGTGTGCCCCCAAACCCCCACGGGGCGTCCCTATCCCTCCGCGGCCCAGGCAGGACCGGAGGGACTCGGGTGCAACCGCCGCTATGTGGGGGAGGGACCTATCTGTGTGCCCCCTAACCCCCACGGGGCGTCCCTATCCCTCCGCGGCCCAGGCAGGACCGGAGGGACTCGGGTATAACCGCCGCTGTGTGGGGGAGGGACCTCTCCGTGTGCCCCCTAACCCCCACGGGGCGTCTCTATCCCTCCGCGGCCGGGAGGACCGGAGGGACTCGGGTGTAACCGCCGCTATGTGGGGGAGGGACCTCTCCGTGTGCCCCCAAACCCCCAAGGGGCGTCCCTATCCCTCCGCGGCCCAGGAAGGACCGGAGGAACTCGGGTGTAACCGCCGCTATGTGGCAGAGGGACCTCTCCGTGTGCCCCCTAACCCCCACGGGGCGTCTCTATCCCTCCGCGGCCGGGAGGACCGGAGGGACTCGGGTGTAACCGCCGCTATGTGGGGGAGGGACCTCTCCGTGTGCCCCCAAACCCCCACGGGGCGTCCCTATCCCTCCGCGGCCCAGGCAGGACCGGAGGGACTCGGGTGTAACCGCCGCTATGTGGGGGAGGGACCTCTCCGTGTGCCCCCAAACCCCCCCGGGGCGTCCCTATCCCTCCGCGGCCTAGGCAGGACCGGAGGGACTCGGGTGTAACCGCCGCTATGTGGGGGAGGGACCTCTCCGTGTGTCCCCAAACCCCCACGGGGCGTCCCTATCCCTCCGCGGCCCAGGCAAGACCGGAGGGACTCGGGTGTAACCGCCGCTATGTGGGGGAGGGACCTCTCCGTGTGCCCCCAAACCCCCACGGGGCGTCCCTATCCCTCCGCGGCCCAGGCACGACCGGAGGGACTCGGGTGTAACCGCCGCTATGTGGGGGAGGCACCTCTCCGTGTGCCCCCTAACCCCCACGGGGCGTCCCTATCCCTCCGCGGCCCAGGCAGGACCGGAGCGATTCGGGTGTAACCGCCGCTATGTGGGGGAGGGACCTCTCCGTGTGCCCCCAATCCCCCACGGGGCGTCCCTATCCCTCCGCGGCCCAGGCAGGACCGGAGGGACTCGGGTGTAACCGCCGCTGTGTGGGGCAGGGACCTCTCCGTGTGCCCCCAAACCCCCACGGGGCGTCCCTATCCCTCCGCGGCCCAGGCAGGACCGGAGGGACTCGGGTGTAACCGCCGCTATGTGGGGGAGGGACCTCTCCATGTACCCCCAAACCCCCACGGGGCGTTCCTATCCCTCCGCGGCCCAGGCAGGACCGGAGGGACTGGGGTGTAACCGCCGCTATGTGGGGGAGGGACCTCTCCGTGTGCCCCCTAACCCCCACGGGGCGTCTCTATCCCTCCGCGGCCGGGAGGACCGGAGGGACTCGGGTGTAACCGCCGCTGTGTGGGGGAGGGACCTCTCCGTGTGCCCCCAAACCCCCACGGGGCGTCCCTATCCCTCCGCGGCCCAGGCAAAACCGGAGGGACTCGGGTGTAACCGCCGCTATGTGGGGGAGGGACCTCTCCGTGTGCCCCCAAACCCCCACGGGGCGTCCCTATCCCTCCGCGGCCCAGGCAGGACCGGAGGGACTCGGGTGTAACCGCCGCTATGTGGGGGAGGGACCTCTCCGTGTGCCCCCAAACCCCCACGGGGCGTCCCTATCCCTCCGCGGCCCAGGTAGGACCGGAGGGACTCGGGTGTAACCGCCGCTGTGTGGGGGAGGGACCTCTCCGTGTGCCCCCTAACCCCCACGGGGCGTCCCTATCCCTCCGCGGCCCAGGTAGGACCGCAGGGACTCGGGTGTAACCGCCGCTGTGTGGGGGAGGGACCTCTCCGTGTGCCCCCAAACCCCCACGGGGCGTCCCTATCCCTCCGCGGCCCAGGCAGGACCGGAGGGACTCGGGTGTAACCGCCGCTATGTGGGGGAGGGACCTCTCCGTGTGCCCCCAAACCCCCACGGGGCGTCTCTATCCCTCCGCGGCCCACGTAGGACCGGAAGGACTCGGGTGTAACCGCCGCTGTGTGGGGGAGGCACCTCTCCGTGTGCCCCCAAACCCCCACGGGGCGTCCCTATCCCTCCGCGGCCCAGGCAGGGCTGGAGGGACTCGGGTGTAACCGCCGCTATGTGGGGGAGGGACCTCTTCGTGTGCCCCCAAACCCCCACGGGGCGTCTCTATCCCTCCGCGGCCCACGTAGGACCGGAGGGACTCGGGTGTAACCGCCGCTGTGTGGGGGAGGGACCTCTCCGTGTACCCCCAAACCCCCACGGGGCGTCCCTATCCCTCCGCGGCCCAGGCAAGACCGGAGGGACTCGGGTGTAACCGCCGCTATGTGGGGGAGGGACCTCTTCGTGTGCCCCCAAACCCCCACGGGGCGTCTCTATCCCTCCGCGGCCCACGTAGGACCGGAGGGACTCGGGTGTAACCGCCGCTGTGTGGGGGAGGCACCTCTCCGTGTGCCCCCAAACCCCCACGGGGCGTCCCTATCCCTCCGCGGCCCAGGCAGGGCTGGAGGGACTCGGGTGTAACCGCCGCTATGTGGGGGAGGGACCTCTCCGTGTGCCCCCAAACCCCCAGGGGGCGTCCCTATCCCTCCGCGGCCCAGGTAGGACCGGAGGGACTCGGGTGTAAACGCCGCTGTGTGGGGGAGGGACCTCTCCGTGTGCCCCCAAACCCCCACGGGGCGTCCCTATCCCTCCGCGGCCAGGGTAGGACCGGAGGGACTCGGGTGTAACCGCCGCTGTGTGGGGGAGGGACCTCTCCGTGTGCCCCCAAACCCCACAGGGGGCGTCCCTATCCCTCCGCGGCCCAGGTAGGACCGGAGGGACTCGGGTGTAAACGCCGCTGTGTGGGGGAGGGACCTCTCCGTGTGCCCCCAAACCCCCACGGGGCGTCCCTATCCCTCCGCGGCCAGGGTAGGACCGGAGGGACTCGGGTGTAACCGCCGCTATGTGGGGGAGGGACCTCTTCGTGTGCCCCCAAACCCCCACGGGGCGTCTCTATCCCTCCGCGGCCCAGGCAGGACCCGAGGGACTCGGGTGTAACCGCCGCTGTGTGGGGGAGGGACCTCTCCGTGTGCCCCCAAACCCCCACGGGGCGTCCCTATCCCTCCGCGGCCCAGGCAGGACCGGAGGGACTGGGGTGTAACCGCCGCTGTGTGGGGGACGGACCTCTCCGTGTGCCCCCAAACCCCCACGGGGCGTCCCTATCCCTCCGCGGCCCAGGCAGGACCGGAGGGACTCGGGTGTAACCGCCGCTATGTGGGGGAGGGACCTCTTCGTGTGCCCCCGAACCCCCACAGGGCGTCCCTATCCCTCCGCGGCCCAGGCAGGACCCGAGGGACTCGGGTGTAACCGCCGCTGTGTGGGGGAGGGACCTCTCCGTGTGCCCCCAAACCCCCACGGGGCGTCCCTATCCCTCCGCGGCCCAGGCAGGACCGGAGGGACTGGGGTGTAACCGCCGCTGTGTGGGGGAGGGACCTCTCCGTGTGCCCCCAAACCCCCACGGGGCGTCCCTATCCCTCCGCGGCCCAGGCAGGACCGGAGGGACTCGGGTGTAACCGCCGCTATGTGGGGGAGGGACCTCTTCGTGTGCCCCCAAACCCCCACGGGGCGTCCCTATCCCTCCGCGGCCCAGGCAGGACCGGAGGGACTCGGGTGTAACCGCCGCTGTGTGGGGGAGGGACCTCTCCGTGTGCCCCCAAACCCCCACGGGGCGTCCCTATCCCTCCGCGGCACAGGTAGGACGGGAGGAACTCGGGTGTAACCGCCGCTATGTGGGGGAGGGACCTATTCGTGTGCCCCCAAACCCCCACGGGGCGTCCCTATCCCTCCGCGGCCCAGGCAGGACCGGAGGGACTCGGGTGTAACCGCCGCTGTGTGGGGGAGGGACCTCTCCGTGTGCCCCCAAACCCCCACGGGGCATCCCTATCCCTCCGCGGCCCAGGCAGGACCGGAGGGACTCGGGTGTAACCGCCGCTATGTGGGGGAGGGACCTCTTCGTGTGCCCCCAAACCCCCACGGGGCGTCCCTATCCCTCCGCGGCCCAGGTAGGACCGGAGGGACTCGGGTGTAACCGCCGCTGTGTGGGGGAGGGACCTCTCCGTGTACCCCCAAACCCCCCTGGGGCGTCCCTATCCCTCCGCGGCCCAGGCAGGACCGGAGGGACTCGGGTGTAACCGCCGCTGTGTGGGGGAGGGACCTCTTCGTGTGCCCCCAAACCCCCACGGGGCGTCCCTATCCCTCCGCGGCCCAGGCAGGACCGGAGGGACTCGGGTGTAACCGCCGCTGTGTGGGGGAGGGACCTCTTCGTGTGCCCCCAAACCCCCACGGGGCGTCCCTATCACTCAGCGGCCAGGTAGGACCGGAAGGACTCGGGTGTAACCGCCGCTATGTGGGGGAGGGACCTCTTCGTGTGCCCCCAAACCCCCACGGGGCGTCCCTATCCCTGCGCGGCCCAGGCAGGACCAGAGGGACTTGGGTGTAACCGCCGCTATGTGGGGGAGGGACCTCTCCGTGTGCCCCCAAACCCCCACGGGGCGTCCCTATCCCTCCGCGGCCCAGGCAGGACCGGAGGGACTCGGGTGTAACCGCCGCTGTGTGGGGGAGGGACCTCTCCGTGTGCCCCCAAACCCCCACGGGGCGTCCCTATCCCTCCGCGGCCCAGGCAGGACCGGAGGGACTCGGGTGTAACCGCCGCTTTGTGGGGGAGGGACCTCTTCGTGTGCCCCCAAACCCCCACGGGGCGTCCCTATCCCTCCGCGGCCCAGGTAGGACCGGAGGGACTCGGGTGTAACCGCCGCTGTGTGAGGGAGGGACCTCTCCGTGTACCCCCAAACCCCCCCGGGGCGTCCCTATCCCTCCGCGGCCCAGGCGGGACCGGGGGGACTTGGGTGTAACCGCCGCTGTGTGGGGGAGGGACCTCTTCGTGTGCCCCCAAACCCCCACGGGGCGTCCCTATCCCTCCGCGGCCGAGGTAGGACCGGAGGGACTCGGGTGTAACCGCCGCTATGTGGGGGAGGGACCTCTTCGTGTGCCCCCAAACCCCCACGGGGCGTCCCTATCCCTCCGCGGCCGAGGTAGGACCGGAGGGACTCGGGTGTAACCGCCGCTATGTGGGGGAGGGACCTCTCCGTGTGCCCCCAAACCCCCACTGGGCGTCCCTATCCCTGCGCGGCCCAGGCAAGACCCGAGGGACTCGGGTGTAACCACCGCTATGTGGGGGAGGGACCTCTTCGTGTGCCCCCAAACCCCCACGGACCTCCCTATCCCTCCGCGGCCCAGGCACGACCGGAGGGACTCGGGTGTAACTGCCGCTATGTGGGGGAGGGACCTCTTCGTGTGCCCCCAAACCCCCACGGGGCGTCCCTATCCCTCCGCGGCCCAGGTAGGACCGGAGGGACTCGGGTGTAACCGCCGCTATGTGGGGGAGGGACCTCTCCGTGTACCCCCAAACCCCCACGGGGCGTCCCTATCCCTCCGCGGCCCAGGTAGGACCGGAGGGACTCGGGTGTAACCGCCGCTATGTGGGGGAGGGACCTCTCCGTGTACCCCCAAACCCCCACGGGGCGTCCCTATCCCTCCGCGGCCCAGGCAGGACCGGAGGGACTCGGGTGTAACCGCCGCTGTGTGGGGGAGGGACCTCTCCGTGTGCCCCCAAACCCCCACGGGGCGTCCCTATCCCTCCGCGGCCCAGGCAGGACCAGAGAGACTCGGGTGTAACCGCCGCTATGTGGGGGAGGGACCTCTTCGTGTGCCCCCAAACCCCCACGGGGCGTCCCTATCCCTCCGCGGCCCAGGTAGGACCGGAGGGACTCGGGTGTAACCGCCGCTGTGTGGGGGAGGGACCTCTCCGTGTACCCCCAAACCCCCCCGGGGCGTCCCTATCCCTCCGCGGCCCAGGCAGGACCGGAGGGACTCGGGTGTAACCGCCGCTGTGTGGGGGAGGGACCTCTTCGTGTGCCCCCAAACCCCCACAGGGCGTCCCTATCCCTCCGCGGCCCAGGCAGGACCGGAGGGACTCGGGTGTAACCGCCGCTGTGTGGGGGAGGGACCTCTCCCTGTGCCCCCAAACCCCCACGGGGCATCCCTATCCCTCCGCGGCCCAGGCAGGACCGGAGGGACTCGGGTGTAACCGCCGCTATGTGGGGGAGGGACCTCTTCGTGTGCCCCCAAACCCCCACGGGGCGTCCCTATCCCTCCGCGGCCCAGGTAGGACCGGAGGGACTCGGGTGTAACCGCCGCTGTGTGGGGGAGGGACCTCTCCGTGTACCCCCAAACCCCCCTGGGGCGTCCCTATCCCTCCGCGGCCCAGGCAGGACCGGAGGGACTCGGGTGTAACCGCCGCTGTGTGGGGGAGGGACCTCTTCGTGTGCCCCCAAACCCCCACGGGGCGTCCCTATCCCTCCGCGGCCCAGGCAGGACCGGAGGGACTCGGGTGTAACCGCCGCTGTGTGGGGGAGGGACCTCTCCGTGTGCCCCCAAACCCCCACGGGGCATCCCTATCCCTCCGCGGCCCAGGCGGGACCGGAGGGACTCGGGTGTAACCGCCGCTATGTGGGGGAGGGACCTCTTCGTGTGCCCCCAAACCCCCACGGGGCGTCCCTATCCCTCCGCGGCCCAGGTAGGACCGGAGGGACTCGGGTGTAACCGCCGCTGTGTGGGGGAGGGACCTCTCCGTGTACCCCCAAACCCCCCTGGGGCGTCCCTATCCCTCCGCGGCCCAGGCAGGACCGGAGGGACTCGGGTGTAACCGCCGCTGTGTGGGGGAGGGACCTCTTCGTGTGCCCCCAAACCCCCACGGGGCGTCCCTATCCCTCCGCGGCCCAGGCAGGACCGGAGGGACTCGGGTGTAACCGCCGCTGTGTGGGGGAGGGACCTCTTCGTGTGCCCCCAAACCCCCACGGGGCGTCCCTATCACTCAGCGGCCAGGTAGGACCGGAAGGACTCGGGTGTAACCGCCGCTATGTGGGGGAGGGACCTCTTCGTGTGCCCCCAAACCCCCACGGGGCGTCCCTATCCCTGCGCGGCCCAGGCAGGACCGGAGGGACTTGGGTGTAACCGCCGCTATGTGGGGGAGGGACCTCTCCGTGTGCCCCCAAACCCCCACGGGGCGTCCCTATCCCTCCGCGGCCCAGGCACGACCGGTGGGACTCGGGTGTAACCGCCGCTGTGTGGGGGAGGGACCTCTCCGTGTGCCCCCAAACCCCCACGGGGCGTCCCTATCCCTCCGCGGCACAGGTAGGACGGGAGGAACTCGGGTGTAACCGCCGCTATGTGGGGGAGGGACCTATTCGTGTGCCCCCAAACCCCCACGGGGCGTCCCTATCCCTCCGCGGCCCAGGCAGGACCGGAGGGACTCGGGTGTAACCGCCGCTGTGTGGGGGAGGGACCTCTCCGTGTGCCCCCAAACCCCCACGGGGCATCCCTATCCCTCCGCGGCCCAGGCAGGACCGGAGGGACTCGGGTGTAACCGCCGCTATGTGGGGGAGGGACCTCTTCGTGTGCCCCCAAACCCCCACGGGGCGTCCCTATCCCTCCGCGGCCCAGGTAGGACCGGAGGGACTCGGGTGTAACCGCCGCTGTGTGGGGGAGGGACCTCTCCGTGTACCCCCAAACCCCCCTGGGGCGTCCCTATCCCTCTGCGGCCCAGGCAGGACCGGAGGGACTCGGGTGTAACCGCCGCTGTGTGGGGGAGGGACCTCTTCGTGTGCCCCCAAACCCCCACGGGGCGTCCCTATCCCTCCGCGGCCCAGGCAGGACCGGAGGGACTCGGGTGTAACCGCCGCTGTGTGGGGGAGGGACCTCTTCGTGTGCCCCCAAACCCCCACGGGGCGTCCCTATCACTCAGCGGCCAGGTAGGACCAGAAGGACTCGGGTGTAACCGCCGCTATGTGGGGGAGGGACCTCTTCGTGTGCCCCCAAACCCCCACGGGGCGTCCCTATCCCTGCGCGGCCCAGGCAGGACCGGAGGGACTTGGGTGTAACCGCCGCTATGTGGGGGAGGGACCTCTCCGTGTGCCCCCAAACCCCCACGGGGCGTCCCTATCCCTCCGCGGCCCAGGCAGGACCGGTGGGACTCGGGTGTAACCGCCGCTGTGTGGGGGAGGGACCTCTCCGTGTGCCCCCAAACCCCCACGGGGCGTCCCTATCCCTCCGCGGCCCAGGCAGGACCGGAGGGACTCGGGTGTAACCGCCGCTATGTGGGGGAGGGACCTCTTCGTGTGCCCCCAAACCCCCACGGGGCGTCCCTATCCCTCCGCGGCCCAGGTAGGACCGGAGGGACTCGGGGGTAACCGCCGCTGTGTGAGGGAGGGACCTCTCCGTGTACCCCCAAACCCCCCCGGGGCGTCCCTATCCCTCCGCGGCCCGGGCGGGACCGGGGGGACTTGGGTGTAACCGCCGCTGTGTGGGGGAGGGACCTCTTCGTGTGCCCCCAAACCCCCACGGGGCGTCCCTATCCCTCCGCGGCCGAGGTAGGACCGGAGGGACTCGGGTGTAACCGCCGCTATGTGGGGGAGGGACCTCTCCGTGTGCCCCCAAACCCCCACGGGGCGTCCCTATCGCTGCGCGGCCGAGGCAGGACCCGAGGGACTCGGGTGTAACCACCGCTATGTGGGGGAGGGACCTCTTCGTGTGCCCCCAAACCCCCACGGACCTCCCTATCCCTCCGCGGCCCAGGCACGACCGGAGGGACTCGGGTGTAACCGCCGCTATGTGGGGGAGGGACCTCTTCGTGTGCCCCCAAACCCCCACGGGGCGTCCCTATCCCTCCGCGGCCCAGGTAGGACCGGAGGGACTCGGGTGTAACCGCCGCTATGTGGGGGAGGGACCTCTCCGTGTACCCCCAAACCCCCACGGGGCGTCCCTATCCCTCCGCGGCCCAGGTAGGACCGGAGGGACTCGGGTGTAACCGCCGCTATGTGGGGGAGGGACCTCTCCGTGTACCCCCAAACCCCCACGGGGCGTCCCTATCCCTCCGCGGCCCAGGCAGGACCGGAGGGACTCGGGTGTAACCGCCGCTGTGTGGGGGAGGGACCTCTCCGTGTGCCCCCAAACCCCCACGGGGCGTCCCTATCCCTCCGCGGCCCAGGCAAGACCGGAGGGACTCGGGTGTAACCGCCGCTATGTGGGGGAGGGACCTCTTCGTGTGCCCCCAAACCCCCACGGGGCGTCCCTATCCCTCCGCGGCCCAGGCAGGACCGGAGGGACTCGGGTGTAACCGCCGCTATGTGGGGGAGGGACCTCTCCGTGTACCCCCAAACCCCCCCGGGGCGTCCCTATCCCTCCGCGGCCCAGGCAGGACCGGAGGGACTCGGGTGTAACCGCCGCTGTGTGGGGGAGGGACCTCTTCGTGTGCCCCCAAACCCCCACAGGGCGTCCCTATCCCTCCGCGGCCCAGGCAGGACCGGAGGGACTCGGGTGTAACCGCCGCTGTGTGGGGGAGTGACCTCTCCGTGTGCCCCCAAACCCCCACGGGGCGTCCCTATCCCTCCGCGGCCCAGGCAGGACCGGAGGGACTCGGGTGTAACCGCCGCTATGTGGGGGAGGGACCTCTCCGTGTACCCCCAAACCCCATGGGGCGTCCCTATCCCTCCGCGGCCCAGGCAGGACCGGAGGGACTCGGGTGTAACCGCCGCTGTGTGGGGGAGGGACCTCTCCGTGTGCCCCCAAACCCCCACGAGGCGTCCCTATCCCTCCGCGGCCCAGGTAGGACCGGAGGGACTCGGGTGTAACCGCCGCTGTGTGGGGGAGGGACCTCTCCGTGTGCCCCCAAACCCCCACGGGCGTCCCTATCCCTCCGCGGCCCAGGCAGGACCGGAGGGACTCGGGTGTAACCGCCGCTATGTGGGGGAGGGACCTTTGCGTGTGCCCCCAAAACCCCCACGGGGCGTCCCCATCCCTCCGCGGCCCAGGTAGGACCGGAGGGACTCGGGTGTAACCGCCGCTGTGTGGGGAAGGGACCTCTCCGTGTACCCCCAAACCCCCACGGGGTGTCTCTATCCCTCCGCGGCCCAGGCAGGACCGGTGGGACTCGGGTGTAACCGCCGCTGTGTGGGGGAGGGACCTCTCTGTGTACCCCCAAACCCCCACGGGGCGTCCCTATCCCTCCGCGGCCCAGGTAGGACCGGAGGGACTCGGGTGTAACCGCCGCTGTGTGGGGGAGGGACCTCTCCGTGTGCCCCCAAACCCCCACGGGGCGTCCCTATCCCTCCGCGGCCCAGGCAGGACCGGAGGGACTCGGGTGTAACCGCCGCTATGTGGGGGAGGGACCTCTTCGTGTGCCCCCAAACCCCCACGGGGCGTCCATATCCCTCCGCGGCCCAGGTAGGACCTGAGGGACTCGGGTGTAACCGCCGCTGTGTGGGGAAGGGACCTCTCCGTGTACCCCCGAACCCCCCCGGGGCGTCCCTATCCCTCCGCGGCCCAGGCAGGACCGGAGGGACTTGGGTGTAACCGCCGCTGTGTGGGGGAGGGACCTCTCCGTGTGCCCCCAAACCCCCACGGGGCGTCCCTATCCCTCCGCGGCCCAGGCAGGACCGGAGGGACTCGGGTGTAACCGCCGCTGTGTGGGGGAGGGACCTCTCCGTGTGCCCCCAAACCCCCACGGGGCGTCCCTATCCCTGCGCGGCCCAGGCAGGACCGGAGGGACTCGGGTGTAACCGCCGCTGTGTGGGGGAGGGACCTCTCCGTGTGCCCCCAAACCCCCACGGGGCGTCCCTATCCCTCCGCGGCCCAGGCAGGACCGGAGGGACTCGGGTGTAACCGCCGCTATGTGGGGGAGGGACCTCTTCGTGTGCCCCCAAACCCCCACGGCGCGTCCCTATCCCTCCGCGGCCCAGGCAAGACGGGAGGGACTCGGGTGTAACCGCCGCTATGTGGGGGAGGGACCTCTCCGTGTACCCCCCAACCCCCACGGGGCGTCCCTATCCCTCCGCGGCCTAGGTAGGACCGGAAGGACTCGGGTGTAACCGCCGCTCTGTGGGGGAGGGACCTCTCTGTGTGCCCCCTAGCCCCCAAGGGGCGTCCCTATCCCTCCGCGGCCCAGGTAGGACCGGAGGGACTCGGGTGTAACCGCCGCTGTGTGGGGGAGGGACCTCTCCGTGTACCCCCAAACCCCCACGGGGCGTCCCTATCCCTCCGCGGACCAGGCAGGACCGGAGGGACGCGGGTGTAACTACCGCTATGTGGGGGAGGGACCTCTCCGTGTGCCCCCAAACCCCCACGGGGCGTCCCTATCCCTCTGCGGCCCAGGTAGGACCGGAGGGACTCGGGTGTAACCGCCGCTATGTGGGGGAGGGACCTCTCCGTGTACCCCCAAACCCCATCGGGCCTCCCTATCCCTCCGCGGCCCAGGTAGGACCGGAGGGACTCGGGTGTAACCGCCGCTGTGTGGGGGAGGGACCTCTTCGTGTGCCCCCAAACCCCCACGGACCTCCCTGTCCCTCCGCGGCCCAGGCAGGACCGGAGGGACTCGGGTGTAACCGCCGCTATGTGGGGGAGGGACCTCTTCGTGTGCCCCCAAACCCCCACGGGGCGTCCCTATCCCTCCGCGGCCCAGGCAGGACCGGAGGGACTCGGGGGTAACCGCCGCTGTGTGGGGGAGGGACCTCTCCGTGTGCCCCCTAACCCCCAAGGGGCGTCCCTATCCCTCCGCGGCCCAGGTAGGACCGGAGGGACTCGGGTGTAACCGCCGCTGTGTGGGGGAGGGACCTCTTCGTGTGCCCCCAAACCCCCACGGACCTCCCTGTCCCTCCGCGGCCCAGGCAGGACCGGAGGGACTGGGGTGTAACCGCCGCTGTGTGGGGGAGGGACCTCTCCGTGTACCCCCAAACCCCCACGGGGCGTCCCTATCCCTCCGCGGCCCAGGTAGGACCGGAGGGACTCGGGGGTAACCGCCGCTGTGTGGGGGAGGGACCTCTCCGTGTGCCCCCTAACCCCCAAGGGGCGTCCCTATCCCTCCGCGGCCCGGGTAGGACCGGAGGGACTCGGGTGTAACCGCCGCTGTGTGGGGGAGGGACCTCTCCGTGTACCCCCAAACCCCCACGGGGCGTCCCTATCCCTCCGCGGCCAAGGCAGGACCGGAGGGACGCGGGTGTAACCGCCGCTATGTGGGGGAGGGACCTCTCCGTGTGCCCCCAAACCCCCACGGGGCGTCCCTATCCCTCCGCGGCCCAGGTAGGACCGGAGGGACTCGGGTGTAACCGCCGCTGTGTGGGGGAGGGACCTCTCCTTGTACCCCCAAACCCCCACGGGGCGTCCCTATCCCTCCGCGGCCCAGGCAGGACCGGAGGGACTCGGGTGTAACCGCCGCTATGTGGGGGAGGGACCTCTTCGTGTGCCCCCAAATCCCCACGGGGCGTCCCTATCCCTCCGCGGCCCAGGCAGGACCGGAGGGACTCGGGTGTAACCGCCGCTGTGTGGGGGAGGGACCTCTCCGTGTGCCCCCAAACCCCCACGGGGCGTCCCTATCCCTCCGCGGCCCAGGCAGGACCGGAGGGACTTGGGTGTAACCGCCGCTATGTGGGGGAGGGACCTCTTCGTGTGCCCCCAAACCCCCACGGGGCGTCCCTATCCCTCCGCGGCCCAGGTAGGACCGGAGGGACTCGGGTGTAACCACCGCTGTGTGGGGGAGGGACCTCTCCGTGTACCCCCAAACCCCCCCGGGGCGTCCCTATCCCTCCGCGGCCCAGGCAGGACCGGAGGGACTCGGGTGTAACCGCCGCTGTGTGGGGGAGGGACCTCTCCGTGTACCCCCAAACCCCCACGGGGCGTCCCTATCCCTCCGCGGCCCAGGCAGGACCGGAGGGACTCGGGTGTAACCGCCGCTGTGTGGGGGAGTGACCTCTCCGTGTGCCCCCAAACCCCCACGGGGCGTACCCTATCCCTCCGCGGCCCAGGCAGGACCGGAGGGACTCGGGTGTAACCGCCGCTATGTGGGGGAGGGACCTCTCCGTGTGCCCCCAAACCCCCATGGGGCGTCCCTATCCCTCCGCGGCCCAGGCAGGACCGGAGGGACTCGGGTGTAACCGCCGCTGTGTGGGGGAGGGACCTCTCCGTGTACCCCCGAACCCCCACAGGGCGTCCCGATCCCTTCCGCGGCCCAGGTAGGACTGGAGGGACTCGGGTGTAACCGCCGCTGTGTGGGGGAGGGACCTCTCCGTGTGCCCCCTAACCCCCACGGGGCGTCCCTATCCCTCCGCGGCCCAGGCAGGACCGGAGGGACTCGGGTGTAACCGCCGCTATGTGGGGGAGGGACCTCTTCGTGTGCCCCCAAACCCCCACGGGGCGTCCCTATCCCTCCGCGGCCCAGGTAGGACTTGAGGGACTCGGGTGTAACCGCCGCTGTGTGGGGGAGGGACCTCTCCGTGTACCCCCAAACCCCCCCGGGGCGTCCCTATCCCTCCGCGGCCCAGGCAGGACCGGAGGGACTTGGGTGTAATCGCCGCTGTGTCGGGGAGGGACCTCTTCGTGTGCCCCCAAACCCCCACGGGGCGTCCCTATCCCTCCGCGGCCCAGGTAGGACCCGAGGGACTCGGGTGTAACCGCCGCTGTGTGGGGGAGGGACCTCTCCATGTACCCTCAAACCCCCACGGGGCGTCCCTATCCCTCCGCGGCCCAGGCAGGACCGGAGGGACTTGGGTGTAACCGCCGCTGTGTGGGGGAGGGACCTCTCCGTGTGCCCCCAAACCCCCACGGACCTCTCTGTCCCTCCGCGGCCCAGGCAGGACCGGAGGGACTCGGGTGTAACCGCCGCTATGTGGGGGAGGGACCTCTTCGTGTGCCCCCAAACCCCCACGGGGCGTCCCTATCCCTCCGCGGCCCAGGTAGGACCGGAGGGACTCGGGTGTAACCGCCGCTATGTGGGGGAGGGACCTCTCCGTGTGCCCCCAAACCCCCACGGGGCGTCCCTATCCCTCCGCGGCCCAGGCAGGACCGGAGGGACTCGGGTGTAACCGCCGCTATGTGGGGGAGGGACCTCTCCGTGTGCCCCCAAACCCCCACCGGGCGTCCCTATCCCTCTGCGGCCCAGGTAGGACCGGAGGGACGCGGGTGTAACCGCCGCTATGTGGGGGAGGGACCTCTCCGTGTGCCCCCAAACCCCCACGGGGCCTCCCTTTCCTCCGCGGCCCAGGCAGGACCGGAGGGACTCGGGTGTAACCGCCGCTATGTGGGGGAGGGACCTCTCCGTGTACCCCCAAATCCCCACGGGGCGTCCCTATCCCTCCGCGGCCCAGGCAGGACCGGAGGGACTCGGGTGTAACCGCCGCTGTGTGGGGGAGTGACCTCTCCGTGTGCCCCCAAACCCCCACGGGGCGTCCCTATCCCTCCGCGGCCCAGGCAGGACCGGAGGGACTCGGGTGTAACCGCCGCTATGTGGGGGAGGGACCTCTCCGTGTGCCACCAAACCCCCACGGGGCGTCTCTATCCCTCCGCGGCCCAGGCAGGACCGGAGGGACTCGGGTGTAACCGCCGCTATGTGGGGGAGGGACCTCTCCGTGTGCCCCCAAACCCCCACGAGGCGTCCCTATCCCTCCGCGGCCCAGGCAGGACCGGAGGGACTGGGGTGTAACCGCCGCTATGTGGGGGAGGGACCTCTCCGTGTGCCCCCTAACCCCCATGGGGCGTCCCTATCCCTCCGCGGCCCAGGCACGACCGGAGGGACGCGGGTGTAACCGCCGCTGTGTGGGGGAGGGACCTCTCCGTGTGCCCCCAAACCCCCACGGGCGTCCCTATCCCTCCGCGGCCCAGGCAGGACCGGAGGGACTCGGGTGTAACCGCCGCTATGTGGGGGAGGGACCTTTGCGTGTGCCCCCAAACCCCCACGGGGCGTCCCCATCCCTCCGCGGCCCAGGTAGGACCGGAGGGACTCGGGTGTAACCGCCGCTGTGTGGGGAAGAAACCTCTCCGTGTACCCCCAAACCCCCACGGGGTGTCTCTATCCCTCCGCGGCCCAGGCAGGACCGGAGGGACTCGGGTGTAACCGCCGCTATGTGGGGGAGGGACCTCTTCGTGTGCCCCCAAACCCCCGAGGGGCGTCCCTGTCCTCCGCGGCTCAGGCAGGACCGCAGGGACTCGGGTGTAACCGCCGCTATGTGGGGGAGGGACCTCTCCGTGTACCCCCAAACCCCCACGGGGCGTCCCTATCCCTCCGCGGCCCAAACAGGTCCGGAGGGACTCGGGTGTAACCGCTGCTATGTGGGGGGGGGACCTGTCCGTGTGCCCCCAAACCCCCACGGGGCGTCCCTATCCCTCTCCGGCCTAGGCAGGACCCGAGGGACTCGGGTTTAACCGCCGCTGTGTGGGGGAGGGACCTCTCCGTGTGCCCCCTAAACCCCACGGGGCGTCCCTATCCCTCCGCGGCCCAGGTAGGACCGGAGGGACTCGGGTGTAACCGCCGCTATGTGGGGGAGGGACCTCTCTGTGTGCCCCCAAACCCCCACGGGGCGTCCCTATCCCTCCGCGGCCCAGGCAGGACCGGAGGGACGCGGGTGTAACCGCCGCTATGTGGGGGAGGGACCTGTTCGTGTGCCCCCAAACCCCCACGGGGCGTCCCTATCCCTCCGCGGCCCATGTAGGACCGGAAGGACTCGGGGGTAACCGCCGCTGTGTGGGGGAGGGACCTCTCCGTGTACCCCCAAACCCCCAGGGGGCGTCCCTATCCCTCCGCGGCCGTGGCAGGACCCGAGGGACTCGGGTGTAACCGCCGCTATGTGGGGGAGGGACCTCTCCGTGTGCCCCCAAACCCCCACGGGGCGTCCCTATCCCTCCGGGGCCCAGGCAGGACCGGAGGGACTGGGGTGTAACCGCCGCTGTGTGGGGGAGGGACCTGTTCGTGTGCCCCCAAACCCCCACGGGGCGTCCCTATCCCTCCGCGGCCCAGGTAGGACCGGAAGGACTCGGGTGTAACCGCCGCTGTGTGGGGGAGGGACCTCTCCGTGTACCCCCTAAATCCCACGGGGCGTCCCTATACCTCCGCGGCCCGGGCAGGACCCGAGGGACTCGGATGTAACCGCCGCTATGTGGGGGAGGTACCTCTCCGTGTGCCCCCAAACCCCCACGGGGCGTCCCTATCCCTCCGCGGCCCAGGCAGGACCGGAGGGACGCGGGTGTAACCGCCGCTATGTGGGGGAGGGACCTCTCCGTGTGCCCCCTAAACCCCACAGGGCGTCCCTATCCCTCCGCGGCCCAGGCAGGACCGGAGGGACGCGTGTGTAACCGCCGCTATGTGGGGGAGGGACCTGGTCGTGTGCCCCAAAACCCCCACGGGGCCTCCCTATCCCTCCGCGGCCCAGGTAGGACCGGAGGGACTCGGGTGTAACCGCCGCTATGTGGGGGAGGGACCTGTTCGTGTGCCCCCAAACCCCCACGGGGCGTCCCTATCCCTCCGCGGCCCAGGCAGGACCGGAGGGACTCGGGTGTAACCGCCGCTATGTGGGGGAGGGACCTCTCCGTGTGCCCCCAAACCCCCACGGGGCGTCCCTATCCCTCCGCGGCCCAGACAGGACCGGAGGGACTCGGGTGTAACCGCCGCTGTGTGGGGGAGGGACCTCTCCGTGTGCCCCCAAAACCCCACGGGCGTCCCTATCCCTCCGCGGCCCAGGGAGGACCGGAGGGACTCGGGTGTAACCGCCGCTATGTGGGGGAGGGACCTCTCCGTGTGCCCCCAAACCCCCACGAGGCGTCCCTATCCCTCCGCGGCCCAGGCAGGACCGGAGGGACTGTGGTGTAACCGCCGCTATGTGGGGGAGGGACCTCTCCGTGTGCCCCCTAACCCCCACGGGGCCTCCCTATCCCTCCGCGGCCCAGGTAGGACCGGAAGGACTCGGGTGTAACCGCGGCTGTGTGGGGAAGGGACCTCTCCGTGTGCCCCCAAACCCCCACGGGCGTCCCTATCCCTCCGCGGCCTAGGCAGGACCGGAGGGACTCGGGTGTAACCGCCGCTATGTGGGGGAGGGACCTTTGCGTGTGCCCCCAAACCCCCATGGGGCGTCCCCATCCCTCCGCAGCCCAGGCAGGACCGGAGGGACTCGGGTGTAACCGCCGCTATGTGGGGGAGGGACCTCTCTGTGTGCCCCCCAACCCCCACGGGGCGTCCCTGTCCTCCGCGGCTCAGGCAGGACCGGAGGGACTCGGGTGTAACCGCCGCTATGTGGGGGAGGGACCTCTCCGTGTACCCCCAAACCCCCACGAGGCGTCCCTATCCCTCCGCGGCCCAAACAGGACCGGAGGGACTCGGGTGTAACCGCCGCTATGTGGGGGGGGGACCTCTCCGTGTGCCCCCGAACCCCCACGGGGCGTCCCTATCCCTCCCCGGCCCAGGCAGGACCGGAGGGATGCGGGTGTAACCGCCGCTGTGTGGGGGAGGGACCTCTCCGTGTGCCCCCTAATCCCCACGGGGCGTCCCTATCCCTCCGCGGCCCAAGCAGGACCCGAGGGACTCGGGTGTAACCGCCGTCATGTGGGGGAGGGACCTGTTCGTGTGCCCCCAAACCCCCACGAGGCGTCCCTATCCCTCCGCGGCCCAGGTAGGACCGGAAGGACTCGGGGGTAACCGCCGCTGTATGGGGGACGGACCTCTCCTTGTACCCACAAACCCCCACGGGGCGTCCCTATCCCTCCGCGGCCGTGGCAGGACCCGAGGGACTCGGGTGTAACCGCTGTCATGTGGGGGAGGGACCTCTCCGTGTGCCCCCAAACCCCCACGGGGCGTCCCTATCCCTCCACGGCCCAGGCAGGACCGGAGGGACTCGGGTGTAACCGCCGCTATGTTGGGGAGGGACCTGTTCGTGTGCCCCCAAACCCCCACGGGGCGTCCCTATCCCTCCGCGGCCCGGGTAGGACCGGAAGGACTCGGGGGTAACCGCCGCTGTGTGGGGGAGGGACCTCTCCGTGTACCCCCAAACCCCCACGGGGCGTCCCTATCCCTCCGCGGCCCAGGCAGGACCCGAGGGACTCGGGTGTAACCGCCGCTATGTGGGGGAGGGACCTCTCCGTGTGCCCCCAAACCCCCACGGGGCGTCCCTATCCCTCCGCGGCCCAGGCAGGACCGGAGGGACGCGGGTGTAACCGCCGCTATGTGGGGGAGGGACCTGTTCGTGTGCCCCCAAACCCCCACGGGGCGCCCCTATCCCTCCGCGGCCCAGGCAGGACCGGAGGGACGCGGGTGTAACCGCCGCTATGTGGGCGAGGGACCTGTTCGTGTGCCCCCAAACCCCCACGGGGCCTCCCTATCCCTCCGCGGACCAGGTAGGACCGGAGGGACTCGAGTGTAACCGCCGCTATGTGGGGGAGGGACCTGTTCGTGTGCCCCCAAACCCCCACGGGGCGTCCCTATCCCTCCGCAACCCAGGCAGGACCGGAGGGACTCGGGTGTAACCGCCGCTATGTGGGGGAGGGACCTCTCCGTGTGCCCCCAAACCCCCATGGGGCGTCCCTATCCCTCCGCGGCCCAGGCAGGACCGGAGGGACTCGGGTGTAACCGCCGCTATGTGGGGGAGGGACCTCTCCGTGTGCCCCCAAACCCCCACGAGGCGTCCCTATCCCTCCGCGGCCCAGGCAAGACCGGAGGGACTCGGGTGTAACCGCCGCTATGTGGGGGAGGGACCTCTCCGTGTGCCCCCTAACCCCCACGGGGCGTCCCTATATCTCCGCGGCCCAGGTAGGACCGGAGGGACTCGGGTGTAACCGCGGCAGTGTGGGGGAGGGACCTCTCCGTGTGCCCCCAAACCCCCACGGGGCCTCCCTATCCCTCCGCGGCCCAGGCAGGACCGGAGGGACTCGGGTGTAACCGCCGCTATGTGGGGGAGGGACCTTTGCGTGTGCCCCCAAACCCCCACGGGGCGTCCCTATCCCTCCGCGGCCCAGGTAGGACCGGAGGGACTCGGGTGTAACCGCCGCTGTGTGGGGAAGGGACCTCTCCGTGTACCCCCAAACCCCCAAGGGGTGTCTCTATCCCTCCGCGGCCCAGGCAGGACCGGAGGGACTCGGGTGTAACCGCCGCTATGTGGGGGAGGGACCTCTTCGTGTGCCCCCAAACCCGACGGGGCGTCCCTGTCCTCCGCGGCTCAGGCAGGACCGGAGGGACTCGGGTGTAACCGCCGCTGTGTGGGGGAGGGACCTCTCCGTGTACCCCCAAACCCCCACGGGGCGTCCCCATCCCTCCGCGGCCCAGGCAGGACCGGAGGGACTCGGGTGTAACCACCGCTGTGTGGGGAAGGGAGCTCTCCGTGTACCCCCAAACCCCCGGGGGGTGTCTCTATCCCTCCGTGGCCCAGGCAGGAATGGAGGGACTCGGGTGTAACCGCCGCTATGTGGGGGAGGGACCTCTTCGTGTGCCCCCAAACCCCCACGGGGCGTCCCTGTCCTCCGTGGCTCAGGCAGGACCGCAGGGACTCGGGTGTAACCGCCGCTATGTGGGGGAGGGACCTCTCCGTGTACCCCCAAACCCCCACGGGGCGTCCCTATCCCTCCGCGGCCCAAACAGGACCGGAGGGACTCGGGTGTAACCGCCGCTATGTGGGGGGGGGACCTCTCCGTGTGCCCCCAAACCCCCACGGGGCGTCCCTATCCCTCCCCGGCCCAGGTAGGACCGGAGGGACTCGGGTGTAACCGCCGCTGTGTGGGGGAGGGACCTCTCCATGTGCCCCCTAAACCCCACGGGGCGTCCCTATCCCTCCGCGGCCCAGGTAGGACCGGAGGGACTCGGGTGTAACCGCCGCTGTGTGGGGGAGGGACCTCTCTGTGTGCCCCCAAACCCCCACGGGGCGTCCCTATCCCTCCGCGGCCTAGGCAGGACCGGAGGGACGCGGGTGTAACCGCCACTATGTGGGGGAGGGACCTGTTCGTGTGCCCCCAAACCCCCACGGGGCGTCCCTATCCCTCCGCGGCCCAGGTAGGACCGGAAGGACTCGGGGGTAACCGCCGCTGTATGGGGGACGGACCTCTCCGTGTACCCCCAAACCCCCGCGGGGCGTCCCTATCCCTCCGCGGCCGTGGCAGGACCCGAGAGACTCGGGTGTAACCGCCGCTATGTGGGGGAGGGACCTCTCCGTGTGCCCCCAAACCCCCACGGGGCGTCCCTATCCCTCCGCGGCCCAGGCAGGACCGGAGGGACTCGGGTGTAACCGCCGCTATGTGGGGGAGGGACCTGTTCGTGTGCCCCCAAACCCCCACGGGGCGCCCCTATCCCTCCGCGGCCCAGGCAGGACCGGAGGGACGCGGGTGTAACCGCCGCTATGTGGGGGAGGGACCTGTTCGTGTGCCCCAAAACCCCCACGGGGCGTCCCTATCCCTCCGCGGCCCAGGCAGGACCGGAGGGACTCGGGTGTAACCGCCGCTATGTGGGGGAGGGACCTGTTCGTGTGCCCCCAAACCCCCATGGGGCGTCCCTATCCCTCCGCGGCCCAGGCAAGACCGGAGGGACGCGGGTGTAACCGCCGCTATGTGGCGGAGGGACTTGTTCGTGTGCCCCCAAACCCCCACGGGGCGTCCCTATCCCTCCGCGGCCCAGGTAGGACCGGAGGGACGCGGGGGTAACCGCCGCTGTGTGGGGGAACGACCTCTCCGTGTACCCCCAAACCCCCACGGGGCGTCCCTATCCCTCCGCGGCCCAGGCAGGACCGGAGGGACGCGGGTGTAACCGCCGCTATGT
This sequence comes from Eutreptiella sp. 'Long Island Sound 2002', assembly GCA_964036045.1. Lineage (NCBI taxonomy): Eukaryota > Euglenozoa > Euglenophyceae > Eutreptiales > Eutreptiaceae > Eutreptiella > Eutreptiella sp. 'Long Island Sound 2002'. The sequence goes on along the minus strand of OZ038401.1, from coordinate 32,430,297 downwards.
GGCGGAGGGACCTGTTCGTGTGCCCCCAAACCCCCACGGGGCCTCCCTATCCCTCCGCGGCCCAGGTAGGACCGGAGGGACGCGGGGGTAACCGCCGCTGTGTGGGGGAGGGACCTCTCCGTGTACCCCCAAACCCCCACGGGGCGTCCCTATCCCTCCGCGGCCCAGGCAGGACCGGAGGGACTCGGGTGTAACCGCCGCTATGTGGGGGAGGGACCTCTTCGTGTGCCCCCAAACCCCCACGGGGCGTCCCTATCCCTCCGCGGCCAAGGCAGGACCGGAGGGACTCCGGTGTAACCGCCGCTATGTGGGGGAGGGATCCCTCCGTGTGCCCCCAAACCCCCACGGGGCATCCCTATCCCTCCGCAGCCTAGGTAGGACCGGAGGGAATCGGGTGTAACCGCCGCTATGTGGGGGAGGGACCTCTTCGTGTGCCCCCAAACCCCCACGGGGCGTCCCTGTCCTCCGCGGCCCAAGCAGGACCCGAGGGACTCGGGTGTAACCGCCGCTATGTGGGGGAGGGACCTCTCCGTGTACCCCCAAACCCCCACGGGGCGTCCCTATCCCTCCGTCGCCCAGGCACGACCGGAGGGACTCGGGTGTAACCGCCGCTATGTGGGGGAGGGACCTCTCCGTGTGCCCCCAAACCCCCACGGGCCGTCCCTATCCCTCCGCGGCCCAGGTAGGACCGGAGGGACTCGGGTGTAACCGCCGCTGTGTGGGGGAGGGACCTCTCCGTGTGCCCCCTAACCCCCACGGGGCGTCCCTATCCCTCCGCGGCCCGGGTAGGACCGGAGGGACTCGGGTGTAACCGCCGCTATGTGGGTGAGGGACCTCTCCGTGTGCCCCCAAACCCCCACGGGGCGTCCCTATCCCTCCGCGGCCAAGGCAGGACCGGAGGGACGCGGGTGTAACCGCCGCTATGTGGGGGAGGGACCTCTCTGTGTGCCCCCAAACCCCCACGGGGCCTCCCTATCCCTCCGCGGCCCAGGTAGGAGCGGAGGGACTCGGGTGTAACCGCCGCTGTGTGGGGGAGGGACCTCTCCGTGTACCCCCGAACCCCCACCGGGCGTCCCTATCCCTCCGCGGCCCAGGCAGGACCCGAGGGACCCGGGTGTAACCGCCGCTACGTGGGGGAGGGACCTCTTCGTGTGCCCCCGAACCCCCACGGGGCGTCCCTATCCCTCCGCGGCCCAGGCAGGACCCGAGGGACTCGGGTGTAACCGCCGCTGTGTGGGGGAGCGACCTCTCCGTGTGCCCCCGAACCCCCACGGGGCGTCCCTATCCCTCCGCGGCCCAGGCAGGACCGGAGGGACGCGGGTGTAACCGCCGCTATGTGGGGGAGGGACCTCTCCGTGTGCCCCCAAACCCCCTAGGGGCGTCCCTATTCCTCCGCGGCCCAGGCAGGACCGGAGGGACTCGGGTGTAACCGCTGCTATGTGGGGAAGGGACCTCTCCGTGTGCCCCCAAACCCCCACGGGGCGTCCCTATCCCTCCGCGGCCCAGGCAGGACCGGAGGGACTCGGGTGTAACCGCCGTTGTGTGGGGGAGGGACCTCTCCATGTACCCTCAAACCCCCACGGGGCGTCCCTATCCCTCCGCGGCCCAGGCAGGACCGGAGGGACGCGGGTGTAACCGCCGCTATGTGGGGGAGGGACCTCTCCGTGTGCCCCCAAACCCCCACGGGGCGTCCCTGTCCTCCGCGGCCCACGTAGGACCGGAGGGGCTCGGGTGTAACCGCCGCTATGTGGGGGAGGGACCTCTTCGTGTGCCCCCAAACCCCCACGGGGCGTCCCTATCCCTCCGCGGCCCAGGTAGGACCGGAGGGACTCGGGTGTAACCGCCGCTGTGTGGGGGAGGGACCTCTCCGTGTGCCCCCTAACGCCCACGGGGCGTCCCTATCCCTCCGCGGCCTGGGTAGGACCGGAGGGACTCGGGTGTAACCGCCGCTATGTGGGGGAGGGACCTCTCCGTGTGCCCCCAAACCCCCACGGGGCGTCCCTATCCCTCCGCGGCCCAGGCAGGACCGGAGGGACGCGGGTGTAACCGCCGCTATGTGGGGGAGGGACCTCTCCGTGTGCCCCCAAACCCCCACGGGGCGTCCCTATCCCTCCGCGGCCCAGGCAGGACCGGAGGGGCTCGGGTGTAACCGCCGCTATGTGGGGGAGGGACCTCTTCGTGTGCCTCCAAACCCCCACGGGGCGTCCCTATCCCTCCGCGGCCCAGGTAGGACCGGAGGGACTCGGGTGTAACCGCCGCTGTGTGGGGGAGGGACCTCTCCGTGTGCCCCCTAACGCCCACGGGGCGTCCCTATCCCTCCGCGGCCTGGGTAGGACCGGAGGGACTCGGGTGTAACCGCCGCTATGTGGGGGAGGGATCTCTCTGTGTGCCCCCAAACCCTCACGGGGCGTCCCTATCCCTCCGCGGCCCAGGCAGGACCGGAGGGACTCGGGTGTAACCGCCGCTATGTGGGGGAGGGACCTCTCCGTGTGCCCCCAAACCCCCACGGGGCGTCCCTATCCCTCCGCGGCCCAGGTAGGACCGGAAGGACTCGGGGGTAACCACCGCTGTGTGGGGGAGGGACCTCTCCGTGTACCCCCAAAACCCCACGGGGCGTCCCTATCCCTCCGCGGCCGAGGCAGGACCCGAGGGACTCGGGTGTAACCGCCGCTATGTGGGGGAGGGACCTGTTCGTGTGCCCCCAAACCCCCACGGGGCGCCCCTATCCCTCCGCGGCCCAGGCACGACCGGAGGGACGCGGGTGTAACCGCCGCTATGTGGGGGAGGGACCTGTTCGTGTGCCCCCAAACCCCCACGGGGCGTCCCTATCCCTCCGCGGCCCAGGCAGGACCGGAGGGACTCGGGTGTAACCGCCGCTATGTGGGGGAGGGACCTGTTCGTGTGCCCCCAAACCCCCATGGGGCGTCCCTATCCCTCTGCGGCCCAGGCAGGACCGGAGGGACGCGGGTGTAACTGCGCTATGGGGCGGAGTGACCTGTTCGTGTGCCCCCAAACCCCCACGGGGCTACCTATCCCTCCGCGGCCCAGGTAGGACCGGAGGGACGCGGGTGTAACCGCCGCTGTGTGGGGGAGGGACCTCTCCGTGTACCCCCAAACCCCCACGGGGCGTCCCTATCCCTCCGCGGCCCAGGCAGGACCGGAGGGACTCGGGTGTAACCGCCGCTATGTGGGGGAGGGACCTCTCCGTGTGCCCCCAAACCCCCACGGGGCGTCCCTATCCCTCCGCGGCCCAGGCAGGACCGGAGGGACTCGGGTGTAACCGCCGCTATGTGGGGGAGGGATCTCTCCGTGTGCCCCCAAACCCCCACGGGGCGTCCCTATCCCTCCGCAGCCTAGGTAGGACCGGAGGGACTCGGGTGTAACCGCCGCTATGTGGGGGAGGGACCTCTTCGTGTGCCCCAAAACCCCCACGGGGCGTCCCTGTCCTCCGCGGCCCAGGCAGGACCGGAGGGACTCGGGTGTAACCGCCGCTATGTGGGGGAGGGACCTCTCCGTGTGCCCCCAAACCCCCACGGGGCGTCCCTGTCCTCCGCGGCCCACGTAGGACCGGAGGGGCTCGGGTGTAACCGCCGATATGTGGGGGAGGGACCTCTTCGTGTGCCCCCAAACCCCCACGGGGCGTCCCTATCCCTCCGCGGCCCAGGCAGGACCGGAGGGACTCGGGTGTAACCGCCGCTGTGTGGGGGAGGGACCTCTCCGTGTGCCCCCTAACGCCCACGGGGCGTCCCTATCCCTCCGCGGCCTGGGTAGGACCGGAGGGACTCGGGTGTAACCGCCGCTATGTGGGTGAGGGACCTCTCCGTGTGCCCCCAAACCCCCACGGGGCGTCCCTATCCCTCCGCGGCCCAGGCAGGACCGGAGGGACGCGGGTGTAACCGCCGCTATGTGGGGGAGGGACCTCTCTGTGTGCCCCCAAACCCCCACGGGGCGTCCCTATCCCTCCGCGGCCCAGGTAGGACCGGAGGGACTCGGGTGTAACCGCCGCTGTGTGGGGGAGCGACCTCTCCGTGTACCCCCGAACCCCCACCGGGCGTCCCTATCCCTCCGCGGCCCAGGCAGTACCCGAGGGACTCGGGTGTAACCGCTGCTATGTGGGGGAGGGACCTCTCCGTGTGCCCCCAAACCCCCACGGGGCGTCCCTATCCCTCCGCGGCCCAGGTAGGACCCGAGGGACTCGGGTGTAACCGCCGCTATGTGGGGGAGGGACCTCTCCGTGTGCCCCCAAACCCCCACGGGGCGTCCCTATCCCTCCGCGGCCCAGGTAGGACCCGAGGGACTCGGGTGTAACCGCCGCTATGTGGGGGAGGGACCTCTCCGTGTACCCCCAAACCCCCCATGGGGCGTCCCTATCCCTCCGCGGCCCAGGCAGGACCGGAGGGACGCGGGTGTAACCGCCGCTATGTGGGGGAGGGACCTCTCCGTGTGCCCCCTAACCCCCACGGGGCGTCCCTATCCCTCCGCGGCCCAGGTAGGACCGGAGGGACTCGGGTGTAACCGCCGCTATGTGGGGGAGGGACCTCTCCGTGTGCCCCCAAACCCCCACGGGGCGTCCCTATCCCTCTGCGGCCCAGGCGGGACCGGAGGGACTCGGGTGTAACCGCCGCTATGTGGGGGAGGGATCTCTCCGTGTGCCCCCAAACCCCCACGGGGCGTCCCTATCCCTCCGCAGCCTAGGTAGGACCGGAGGGACTCGGGTGTAACCGCCGCTATGTGGGGGAGGGACCTCTTCGTGTGCCCCAAAACCCCCACGGGGCGTCCCTGTCCTCCGCGGCCCAGGCAGGACCGGAGGGACTCGGGTGTAACCGCCGCTATGTGGGGGAGGGACCTCTCCGTGTGCCCCCAAACCCCCACGGGGCGTCCCTGTCCTCCGCGGCCCACGTAGGACCGGAGGGGCTCGGGTGTAACCGCCGATATGTGGGGGAGGGACCTCTTCGTGTGCCCCCAAACCCCCACGGGGCGTCCCTATCCCTCCGCGGCCCAGGCAGGACCGGAGGGACTCGGGTGTAACCGCCGCTGTGTGGGGGAGGGACCTCTCCGTGTGCCCCCTAACGCCCACGGGGCGTCCCTATCCCTCCGCGGCCTGGGTAGGACCGGAGGGACTCGGGTGTAACCGCCGCTATGTGGGTGAGGGACCTCTCCGTGTGCCCCCAAACCCCCACGGGGCGTCCCTATCCCTCCGCGGCCCAGGCAGGACCGGAGGGACGCGGGTGTAACCGCCGCTATGTGGGGGAGGGACCTCTCTGTGTGCCCCCAAACCCCCACGGGGCGTCCCTATCCCTCCGCGGCCCAGGTAGGACCGGAGGGACTCGGGTGTAACCGCCGCTGTGTGGGGGAGCGACCTCTCCGTGTACCCCCGAACCCCCACCGGGCGTCCCTATCCCTCCGCGGCCCAGGCAGTACCCGAGGGACTCGGGTGTAACCGCCGCTATTTGGGGGAGGGACCTCTCCGTGTGCCCCCAAACCCCCACGGGGCGTCCCTATCCCTCCGCGGCCCAGGTAGGACCCGAGGGACTCGGGTGTAACCGCCGCTATGTGGGGGAGGGACCTCTCCGTGTGCCCCCAAACCCCCACGGGGCGTCCCTATCCCTCCGCGGCCCAGGTAGGACCCGAGGGACTCGGGTGTAACCGCCGCTATGTGGGGGAGGGACCTCTCCGTGTACCCCCAAACCCCCCATGGGGCGTCCCTATCCCTCCGCGGCCCAGGCAGGACCGGAGGGACGCGGGTGTAACCGCCGCTATGTGGGGGAGGGACCTCTCCGTGTGCCCCCTAACCCCCACAGGGCGTCCCTATCCCTCCGCGGCCCAGGTAGGACCGGAGGGACTCGGGTGTAACCGCCGCTATGTGGGGGAGGGACCTCTCCGTGTGTCCCCAAACCCCCACGGGGCGTCCCTATCCCTCCGCGGCCCAGGCAAGACCGGAGGGACTCGGGTGTAACCGCCGTTGTGTGGGGGAGGGACCTCTCCATGTACCCTCAAACCCCCACGGGGCGTCCCTATCCCTCCGCGGCCCAGGCAGGACCGGAGGGACGCGGGTGTAACCGCCGCTATGTGGGGGAGGGACCTCTCCGTGTGCCCCCAAACCCCCTAGGGGCGTCTCTATCCCTCCGCGGCCCAGGCAGGACCCGAGGGACTCGGGTGTAACCGCCGCTATGTGGGGGAGGGACCTCTCCGTGTGCCCCCAAACCCCCACGGCGCGTCCCTATCCCTCCGCGGACCAGGTAGGACCGGAGGGACTCGGGTGTAAGCGCCGCTATGTGGGGGAGGGACCTCTTCGTGTACCCCCAAACCCCCACGGGGCGTCCCTATCCCTCCGCGGCCCAGGCAGGACCGGAGGGACTCGGGTGTAACCGCCGTTGTGTGGGGGAGGGACCTCTCCATGTACCCTCAAACCCCCAAGGGGCGTATCTATCCCTCCGCGGCCCAGGCAGGACCGGAGGGACTCGGGTGTAACCGCTGCTATGTGGGGGAGGGACCTCTTCGTGTGCCCCCAAACCCCCACGGGGCGTCCCTATCCCTCCGCGGCCCAGGCAAGACCGGAGGGGCTCGGGTGTAACCGCCGCTATGTGGGGGAGGGACCTCTCCTTGTACCCCCAAACACCCACGGGGCGTCCCTATCCCTCCGCGGCCCAGGCAGGACCGGAGGGACTCGGGTGTAACCGCTGCTATGTGGGGGAGGGACCTCTTCGTGTGCCCCCAAACCCCCACGGGGCGTCCCTATCCCTCCGCGGCCCAGGCAGGACCGGAGGGACTCGGGTGTAACCGCCGCTGTGTGGGGGAGGGACCTCTCCGTGTGCCCCCAAACCCCCACGGGGCATCCCTATCCCTCCGCGGCCCAGGCAGGACCGGAGGGACGCGGGTGTAACCGCCGCTATGTGGGGGAGGGACCTGTTCGTGTACCCCCAAACCCCCACGGGGCGTATCTATCCCTCCGCGGCCGGGGCAGGACCGGAGGGACTCGGGTGTAACCGCCGCTATGTGGGGGAGGGACCTCTCCGTGTGCCCCCAAACCCCCACGGGGCGTCCCTATCCCTCCGCGGCCCAGGTGGGACCCGAGGGACTCGGGTGTAACCGCTGCTGTGTGGGAGAGGGACCTCTCCGTGTGCCCCCTAACCCCCACGGGGCGTCCCTATCCCTCCGCGGCCCAGATAGGACCGGAGGGACTCGGGTGTAACCGCCGCTGTGTGGGGGAGGGACCTCTTCGTGTGCCCCCAAACCCCCACGGGGCGTCCCTATCCCTCCGCGGCCCAGGTAGGACCGGAGGGACTCGGGTGTAATTGCTGCTGTGTGGGGGAGGGACCTCTCCGTGTGCCCCCTAACCCCCACGGGGCGTCCCTATCCCTCCGCGGCCCAGGTAGGACCGGAGGGACTCGGGTGTAACCGCCGCTGTGTGGGGGAGGGACCTCTCCGTGTGCCCCCAAACCCCCACAGGGCGTCCCTATCCCTCCGCGGCCAAGGCAGGACCGGAGGGACGCGGGTGTAACTGCCGCTATGTGGGGGAGGGACCTGTTCGTGTGTCCCCAAACCCCCACGGGGCGTCCCTATCCCTCCGCGGCCCAGGCGGGACCCGAGGGACTCGGGTGTAACCGCCGCTATGTGGGGGAGGGACCTCTCCGTGTGCCCCCAAACCCCCACGGGGCGTCCCTATCCCTCCGCGGCCCAGGCAGGACCGGAGGGACTCGGGTGTAACCGCCGCTGTGTGGGGGAGGGACCTCTCCGTGTGCCCCCAAACCCCCATGGGGCGTCCCTATCCCTCCGCGGCCCAGGCAGGACCGGAGGGACGCGGGTGTAACCGCCGCTATGTGGGGGAGGGACCTCTCCGTGTGCCCCCAAACCCCCACGGGGCGTCCCTATCCCTCCGCGGCCCAGGCAAAACCGGAGGGACTCGGGTGTAACCGCCGCTATGTGGGGAAGGGACCTCTCCGTGTACCCCCAAACCCCCACGGGGCGTCTCTATCCCTGCGCGGCCCAGGCAGGACCCGGGGGACTCGGGTGTAAACGCCGCTATGTGGGGGAGGGACCTCTCCGTGTGCCCCCTAACCCCCACAGGGCGTGCCTATCCCTCCGCGGCCCAGGCAGGACCGGAGGGACTCGGGTGTAACCGCCGCTGTGTGGGGGAGGGACCTCTCCGTGTGCCCCCAAACCCCCATGGGGCGTCCCTATCCCTCCGCGGCCCAGGCAGGACCGGAGGGACGCGGGTGTAACCGCCGCTATGTGGGGGAGGGACCTCTCCGTGTGCCCCCAAACCCCCACGGGGCGTCCCTATCCCTCCGCGGCCCAGGCAAAACCGGAGGGACTCGGGTGTAACCGCCGCTATGTGGGGAAGGGACCTCTCCGTGTACCCCCAAACCCCCACGGGGCGTCCCTATCCCTCCGCGGCCCAGGCAGGACCGGAGGGACTCGGGTGTAACCGCCGCTGTGTGGGGGAGGGACCTCTCCGTGTGTCCCCAAACCCCCACGGGGCGTCCCTATCCCTCCGCGGCCCAGGCAAGACGGGAGGGACTCGGGTGTAACCGCCGCTGTGTGGGGGAGGGACCTCTCCGTGTGCCCCCAAACCCCCACGGGGCGTCCCTATCCCTCCGCGGCCCAGGCAAGGCCGGAGGGACTCGGGTGTAACCGCCGCTGTGTGGGGGAGGGACCTCTCCGTGTGCCCCCGAACCCCCACGGGGCGTCCCTATCCCTCCGCGGCCCAGGTAGGACCGGAGGGACTCGGGTGTAACCGCCGCTATGTGGGGAAGGGACCTCTCCGTGTACCCCCAAACCCCCACGGGGCGTCCCTATCCCTCCGCGGCCCAGGCAGGACCGGAGGGACTCGGGTGTAACCGCCGCTGTGTGGGGGAGGGACCTCTCCGTGTGTCCCCAAACCCCCACGGGGCGTCCCTATCCCTCCGCGGCCCAGGCAAGACGGGAGGGACTCGGGTGTAACCGCCGCTGTGTGGGGGAGGGACCTCTCCGTGTGCCCCCAAACCCCCACGGGGCGTCCCTATCCCTCCGCGGCCCAGGCAAGACCGGAGGGACTCGGGTGTAACCGCCGCTGTGTGGGGGAGGGACCTCTCCGTGTGCCCCCGAACCCCCACGGGGCGTCCCTATCCCTCCGCGGCCCAGGTAGGACCGGAGGGACTCGGGTGTAACCGCCGCTATGTGGGGGAGGGACCTCTCCGTGTGCCCCCAAACCCCCACGGGGCGTCCCTATCCCTCCGCGGCCCAGGCAGGACCGGAGGGACTCGGGTGTAACCGCCGCTATGTGGGGGAGGGACCTCTCCGTGTGCCCCCAAACCCCCACGGGGCGTCCCTATCCCTCCGCGGCCTAGGTAGGACCGGAGGGACTCGGGTGTAACCGCCGCTATGTGGGGGAGGGACCTCTTCGTGTACCCCCAAACCCCCACGGGTTTCCCTATCCCTCCGCGGCCCAAACAGAACCGGAGGGACTCGGGTGTAACCGCCGCTGTGTGGGGAAGGGACCTCTCCGTGTGCCCCCAAACCCCCACGGGGCGTCCCTATCCCTCCGCGGCCCAGGCAGGACCGGAGGGACTCGGGTGTAACCGACGCTATGTGGGGAGGGGACCTCTCCGTGTACCCCCAAACCCCCACGGGGCGTCCCTATCCCTCCGCGGCCCAGGCAGGACCGGAGGGACTCGGGTGTAACCGCCGCTGTGTGGGGGAGGGACCTCTTCGTGTACCCCCAAACCCCCACGGGGCGTCCCTATCCCTCCGCGGCCCAGGTAGGACCGGAGGGACTCGGGTGTAACCGCCGCTATGTGGGGGAGGGACCTCTCCGTGTGCCCCGAAACCCCCACGGGGCGTCCCTATCCCTCCGCGGCCCAGGCAGGACCGGAGGGACTCGGGTGTAACCGCCGCTATGTGGGGGAGGGACCTCTCCGTGTGCCCCCGAACCCCCACGGGGCGTCCCTATCCCTCCGCGGCCTAGGTAGGACCGGAGGGACTCGGGTGTAACCGCCGCTATGTGGGGGAGGGACCTCTTCGTGTACCCCCAAACCCCCACGGGTTTCCCTATCCCTCCGCGGCCCAGGTAGGACCGGAGGGACTCGGGTGTAACCGCCGCTGTGTGGGGAAGGGACCTCTCCGTGTGCCCCCAAACCCCCACGGGGCGTCCCTATCCCTCCGCGGCCCAGGCAGGACCGGAGGGACTCGGGTGTAACCGCCGCTATGTGGGGAGGGGACCTCTCCGTGTACCCCCAAACCCCCACGGGGCGTCCCTATCCCTCCGCGGCCCAGGCACGACCGGAGGGACTCGGGTGTAACCGCCGCTGTGTGGGGGAGGGACCTCTCCGTGTACCCCCAAACCCCCACGGGGCGTCCCTATCCCTCCGCGGCCCAGGCAGGACCGGAGGGACTTGGGTGTAACCGCCGCTGTGTGGGGGAGGGACCTCTCCGTGTGCCCCCAAACCCCCATGGGGCGTCCCTATCCCTCCGCGGCCCAGGCAGGACCGGAGGGACGCGGGTGTAACCGCCGCTATGTGGGGGAGGGACCTCTCCGTGTGCCCCCAAACCCCCACGGGGCGTCCCTATCCCTCCGCGGCCCAGGCAAGACCGGAGGGACTCGGGTGTAACCGCCGCTATGTGGGGAAGGGACCTCTCCGTGTACCCCCAAACCCCCACGGGGCGTCCCTATCCCTCCGCGGCCCAGGCAGGACCGGAGGGACTCGGGTGTAACCGCCGCTGTGTGGGGGAGGGACCTCTCCGTGTGTCCCCAAACCCCCACGGGGCGTCCCTATCCCTCCGCGGCCCAGGCAAGACGGGAGGGACTCGGGTGTAACCGCCGCTGTGTGGGGGAGGGACCTCTCCGTGTGCCCCCAAACCCCCACGGGGCGTCCCTATCCCTCCGCGGCCCAGGTAGGACCGGAGGGACTCGGGTGTAACCGCCGCTGTGTGGGGGAGGGACCTCTCCGTGTGCCCCCGAACCCCCACGGGGAGTCCCTATCCCTCCGCGGCCCAGGTAGGACCGGAGGGACTCGGGTGTAACCGCCGCTATGTGGGGGAGGGACTCTCCGTGTGCCCCCAAACCCCCACGGGGCTTCCCTATCCCTCCGCAGCCCAGGCAGGACCGGAGGGACGGGGTGTAACCGCCGCTATGTGGGGGAGGGACCTCTCTGTGTGCCCCCTAACCCCCACGGGGCGTCCCTATCCTTCCGCGGCCCAGGTAGGACCGGAGGGACTCGGGTGTAACCGCCGCTGTGTGGGGGAGGGACCTCTCCGTGTGCCCCCGAACCCCCACGGGGCGTCCCTATCCCTCCGCGGCCCAGGTAGGACCGGAGGGACTCGGGTGTAACCGCCGCTGGGTGGGGGAGGGACCTCTCCGTGTGCCCCCGAACCCCCACGGGGCTACCTATCCCTCCGCGGCCCAGGCAGGACCGGAGGGACTCGGGTGTAACCGCCGCTATGTGGGGGAGGGACCTCTCTGTGTGCCCCCTAACCCCCACGGGGCGTCCCTATCCTTCCGCGGCCCAGGTAGGACCGGAGGGACTCGGGTGTAACCGCCGCTGTGTGGGGGAGGGACCTCTCCGTGTGCCCCCAAACCCCCACGGGGCGTCCCTATCCCTCCGCGGCCAAGGCAGGACCCGAGGGACTCGGGTGTAACCGCCGCTATGTGGGGGAGGGACCTCTCCGTGTGCCCCCAAACCCCCACAGGGCGTCCCTATCCCTCCGCGGCCCAGGCAGGACCGGAGGGACTCGGGTGTAACCGCCGCTATGTGGGGGAGGGACCTCTTCGTGTGCCCCCAAACCCCCACGGGGCGTCCCTATCCCTCCGCGGCCCAGGCAGGACCGGAGGGACTCGGGTGTAACCGCCGCTGTGTGGGGAAGGGACCTCTCCGTGTGCCCCCGAACCCCCACGGGGCGTCCCTATCCCTCCGCGGCCCAGGCAGGACCGGAGGGACTCGGGTGTAACCGCCGCTGTGTGGGGGAGGGACCTCTTCGTGTACCCCCAAACCCCCACGGGGCGTCCCTATCCCTCCGCGGCCCAGGTAGGACCGGAGGGACTCGGGTGTAACCGCCGCTATGTGGGGGAGGGACCTCTCCGTGTGCCCCCTAACCCCCACGGGGCGTCCCTATCCCTCCGCGGCCCAGGCAGGACCGGAGGGACTCGGGTGTAACCGCCGCTATGTGGGGGAGGGACCTCTTCGTGTGCCCCCAAACCCCCACGGGGCGTCCCTATCCCTCCGTGGCCCGAGCAGGACCGGAGGGACTCGGGTGTAACCGCCGCTGTGTGGGGGAGGGACCTCTCCGTGTGCCCCCAAACCCCCACGGGGCGTCCCTATCCCTCCGCGGCCCAGGTAGGACCGGAGGGACTCGGGTGTAACCGCCGCTATGTGGGGGAGGGACCTCTCCGTGTGCCCCCAAACCCCCACGGGGCTTCCCTATCCCTCCGCGGCCCAGGCAGGACCCGAGGGACTCGGGTGTAACCGCCGCTATGTGGGGGAGGGACCTCTCCGTGTGCCCCCAAACCCCCACGGGGCGTCCCTATCCCTCCGCGACCCAGGCAGGACCGGAGGGACTCGGGTGTAACCGCCGCTATGTGGGGGAGGGACCTCTCCGTGTGCCCCCAAACCCCTACGGGGCGTCCCTATCCCTCCGCGGCCCAGGCAGGACCGGAGGGACTCGGGTGTAACCGCCGCTGTGTGGGGGAGGGACCTCTCCGTGTACCCCCAAAACCCCCACGGGGCGTCCCTATCCCTCCGCGGCCAAGCCAGGACCCAAGAACTCGGGTGTAACCGCCGCTGTGTGGCAGAGGGACCTCTCCGTGTGCCCCCTAACCCCCACGGGGCGTCCCTATCCCTCCGCGGCCCAGGTAGGACCGGAGGGACTCGGGTGTAACCGCCGCTGTGTGGGGGAGGGCCCTCTCCGTGTGCCCCCTAACCCCCACGGGGCGTCCCTATCCCTCCGCGGCCCAGGCAGGACCGGAGGGACTCGGGTGTAACCGCCGCTATGTGGGGGAGGGACCCCTCCGTGTGCCCACAACCGCCCACGGGGAGCCCTTATCCCTCCGCGGCCCAGGCAGGACCGGAGGGACTCGGGTGTAACCGCCGCTGGGTGGGGGAGGAGCGTGTCGTGTGCCCGCAATCCTCTTGGGGGCGTCACTATCCCTCCACGCCCTTGTGTGGTTGATGGCGAGACCGTGTGCCCCCCGATCCCTCCGGGCCGACCCCATCTCCGCGCGTCCCATGCGGGACCCGCGGGACCAGGGTGCCACAGCTCCCGTGGGGGTTCGGGGGGCCGTGGAAAACTATCAGTTCCTTGCTGTACCAGACAGAAACCAGGAGACGCCCACGCGTAGCCCTTGCGGCCGCTGTGGGGGTCCCCCGGTGCCGTGTCCGGCTGGGGGGTTCGGGGGGGGGGTAGTCCTACCCCGTTCCTATCTCTTAGCAGCAGCAGGCAAGTAAGCAGGCAGTACCGGAGGTCATAACCCCGGGGTAACAGTAGCAGGGACTCAACGTGAGTCCTCTTAACCACGAACAACCCCAAATTCCGCCGGGGCTTAACTCCCGAACGAAACGGTATTTGGGGCCCCCGTGGGCCTTTTAAGCCCACGGAGTGTGCTGAGGCGTGACTACCAGCACTTAAAGTCTGGCCTGTCATACCCATCGCTGGGCTCGCCTCAGCACGGCCGGTCGAGTCCGGCTCTGGGGGGTGCGCACTAAACTGGCCCCGGGGGGGGGGGGGCATTTACCCGTTTAAGCATTAGTTACAGCAGTAAGCACTATTTATTACGTTAGATGTTTACGCAGCGCATGTTTTTGCCCCGCAGACATGCCCCTTCCAGTGGTGCGCTCACCTTTGGGGCTGCCGTTGGGGGGTCCGGGGCTTTTACCCGGACCTCCGGCCCTCCCTGGTTGTTGGCCGGAGGCGTACATTATACAATACTG